>CM061554.1:13012500-13170000 GCA_030864225.1 Capsicum baccatum var. pendulum
CTCGCAAAATCCAATAAAGCTGCCCCCTCACCATTTCTATCACCGAAACCAAAACTTTCATGCACATTATCATAGCCTCCCGGTAAAACCCTAATGTGCCCATTGAAGTCCCATACTATGATATATTCTCCGAGCTAGGCACGCTTCTCAACACCTCATCTAAAGCCTCCCAAAATCTAGCTTTCATCTCTGCATCCAAGCCCGCCTACGACGCATAAACACTACACATATGCAGCGTAACCCCCCTAATAACCAACTTAATTGTCATCAGCCTATCACTGACCCTCATAACTTTCACCACCTTCCATCTAAGCTCTTCATCCACTAAGATGCTTACTCTATTCCGATGCCTCTCACTCCCTGAGTACCACATCTTGTACCCATCCATATCCCTAGCCTTTGACCCTACCTACTTATCCTCCTGAACACACGTAATATTAATCCTCCTCTTCTTAAGAATCTTTACCAGCTCTACAGACTTACCCTGAAGCGTCCCTATTTTCAAAGACCCTACCCTCAACCTATTCTTTCTCGTCTCTTGGCTACCTCTACCACCCTCACCGAACCATCCCTAACACCCAACCTATACCCCATACCCACCCCTGTCTTCCTTTTTCACCCCCTCTCAAAATGACCCCCAACCCCAACCCCCTTGGACATGACCCTATTCCACCATCAACCCCTAAGCCACTACTCACAGACCAAAATAAAGCCCCAAACAGACAAGCAAACAAACAAGGCAACAATATAAAAATAGCAGTCACGCACAAAACACCCTATCCAGTCTAGCAACTAGAGCAACATAACAATATCCACTAATAAGTGGAAATAGTCAGTCACACCTATAGTCACGAGAAATAGAATAATACAAAGAAACTAAATTATAAGAAGTAACTAGTTCAGATGTCACCTGGGTACTCCTGCGTGCTGCAGGTTATGACAATTTTATTGTCGAGATTGGTTGCCAAAAATGAGTCATTGGAACAAGCCCGCCGATGTGTTGCCGGAATATCACCAGAGTATCCTCTGGAACTTGCCAAAAATTGGACATTGGCTTTTCTTTGTACCAACCTGCTCTAACCAATACTGTACTCTTAATCGTCGTCGGAGTTGAGTCGAACCAGCGGGAACCCTAAACCCGTCAACGATAGCAGTGTCTAGGGGGGACACGGGGAAGGGAGAGAGAGAAGAGGATAGAGATGGGGATAGATAAAACTGAGAGAGAGAGAGAGAAACAAGGGAGAGAGAGCACCCTTACTTATTGCCGGCATATCTATGCTTTTGCCGGCGTCAGCGTCGGCCGTTAAGGGTCAGTGACATTAGGGCGGTCAGTGAGCGTTGTATAGAGAGAGTGACGTTAGGGCGGTCCACATAATATATACAGGTCATCATCACTTTCTCTCTCTATCCCTCTCTCTCTCTCTATATATATATATATACATACATTAAGGATTGTTGTAAACGATCCTTTCTATGATACAACTCTGTATGTACAATTGAATGCAAGCTGTTATTTTCAAGGAGGATGATTATAACATCATATGAATGTAGACTAAGCCCTGCCTATATATATGTGTGTGTGTGCATGTGTGTGTGTGCAATGATGAATCAGATTGATAACCATTGCACGCACACACACATATATATATATAGGCAGGGCTTAGTCTACATTTTTATGATGTTATAATCCTGCTCCTTGAAAATAAAAGCTTGCATTCAATTGTGCATACCAGAGTTGTAGCATAGGAAGGATCATTTACAACAATCCTTAATGTATGTATATATATATATATATATATATAGAGAGAGAGAGAGAGAGAGAGAAAGAGAAGATGACTTGCATATATTATGTGGACCACCCTAACGTCACTCTCTCTATATAACGTTCACTGACCGCCCTAATGTCACTGACCCTTAACGACCGATGCAGGCAAAAGCAAAGATACGCCGGCAATAGGTAAGGGTGCTCTCTCACCCTTGTTTCTCTCTCTCTCTCTTAGTTCTCTTTATACTCTTCTCTCTCCCTTCCCCTCTGTCCTCCCTAGACACTGCTATCGTTGATGGGTTTAGGGTTCCTGCTGGTTCGACTCGACTCCGGCGACGAGTAAGGGTGCAGTATTGGTTAGAGCAGGTTGGTACAAAGAAAAGCCAATGTCTAGTTTTCGGCAAGTTACAGAGGATACGCTGGCGACATTCTGGCAACATATTGGCGGGCTTGTTTGGATGACTTATTTTTGGCAACCAATCTCGACAATAAAATTGTCAAAACCTGCAACACGCAGGAGTACCCCAGTGACATCTAAACTACAACAACAACAACAACAAACCCAGTGTATTCCCACCTGGTGGGGTCTAGAGGGGGTAAGATGTACGTAGTCTAAACCTCTACCTCTAAAGAAGTAGAAAGACTATTTCGGATAGACCCCCGGCTCAAGACACAAGATACCACACAAATACAAAGTAGTACCGAACAAAGTTACAAGATTACATAACATAAATACGGCAACCATAAGTAAAAGAAAACAGAGAAAAGCACCCAGATTCGTACTAAAACAAGGAACACGAAATCATAACAAGGATACTAACCCCAGCAAGTAATTTCCTACACTCGCGACCCAAACTGGCCCTAATCCTCTGCCCTAATTCGCGTCCTCCAGACCTTCCTATCTAGGGTCATGTCCTCGGTGAGCTGTAACTGCTCCATGTCCCGCCTAATCACCTCACCCCAGTACTTCTTCGGCCTACCCCTACCCCGCCTAAAACCATCCAACTCTAGCCTCTCACACCTATGAACCGGGGCATCCATGCCCCTTATCTTCACGTGTCCGAACCAGCTCAATCAGACTTCCCGCATCTTGCACTCAACTGGAGTCACACCAACCTTCTCCCTGATAGTCTTATTCTAAACTCTATCCCCTCTAGTCAGCCCACACATCCAGTGTAACATCCGCATCTCTGCCACCTTCATTTTTTGGATGTGGGAATTCTTAACTGGCCAACACTCCGCTCCATACAACATGGCCGGACGGACTACCACCTTGTAGAATTTGCCTTTAAGCTTGGGCGGCACTTTCTTATCACACAACACCCCCGACGTGAGCTTCCACATCATCCAGCCCACCCCAATACGGTGCAAGACATCCTCGTCAATGTCACCATTACCTTGGATAACGGACCCGAGATACTTGAAACTATCCCTCTTATATACCACCTGTGATTCTAGTTTTACTACCACCTCATCCTCCAGCCTCACGTCATTAAACTTGCATTCCAAATACTCTGTCTTGCTTCTGCTCAACCTGAACCCTTTAGACTCAAGAGTTTATCTCCACACCTCTAATTTGTCATTCACACCCCCTCGAGTCTCATCAATCAGAACTATATCGTCTGTAAAAAGCATACACCACAGCACCTCCCCTTGAATACGCCGCGTTAACACATCCATCACCAAAGCAAACAAAAAGGGACTAAGAGTAGATCCCTGATGCAATCCTATCAAGATGGTGAATTGCTCTGAGTCGCCTCCCACCGTCCTCACCTGAGTTTTCGCTCCTTCATACATGTCCTTAATTGCTCTGATATATACCTGTGGGACTCCATTCACCTCGAAGCATCTCCAAAGCACCTCCCTGGGGACTTTGCCATATGCCTTCTCCAGGTCGATAAACACCATGTGCAGGTCCTTCTTCCTTTCCCTATACTGTTCCACCAACCTCCGTACTAGGTGAATTACCTCCGTCGTCGAGCGGTCAGGCATAAACCCAAACTGGTTTTCTGAAATAGACAATATCCGTCTCAGCCTCACCTCGACCACTCTCTCCCAAATCTTCATAGAGTGACTCAATAACTTAATCCCCCTATAGTTATTGCAACTCTGGATGTCCCCCTTATTCTTATAGAGAGGGATCATGATACTCCACCTCCAAGCCTCGGGCATCTTTGCCGTCTTGAAGATTTCGTTGAACAATCCAGTCAACCACTTTACACCAGCCTCTCCAACGAACTTCCAAAACTCCACCGGTATCTCATCCGACCCCGTCGCCCTACCCCTTCGCATCCTGCGAACAACCTCTATAACCTCTTCTACCTTAAAACGTCTACAATAGCTAAAATTCCGACACTCCTCTGAGTGCTCCAGTTCCCCTAACTCAATAGCTCTATCCCTTTCGTCATTCAAGAGCTTATGAAAGTACGACTTCTATCTATCCTTAATGTGGCCGTCCTCCACCAACACTCTACCATCCTCCCCCTTAATGCACCTCACCTGGTCTAGGTCACACCCCTTTCTCTCCCTAGCCTTAGCGAGTCTAAACAACTTTTTCTCTCCTTCTTTCCCCTGTAACCCTGCATACAAGCTCTCAAAAGTGGCCGTCTTAGCTGCCGTGACAGCTGACTTAGCCTCCTTCCTAGCTAGCTTGTACTCTTTCCTATTTACCCGCTTCTCTTCTTCGTCCTTACTCTCAACTAACTTAGCATACGCCCCTTTCTTGATCCCCACTTTCTTCTCCATCTCTTCATTCCACAACCAATCCCCCTGATGGTGCCCGGCTCATCCCCTAGAAACACCCAACACCTCACTTGCATTCTCTCTGATGCACCTAGCCGCCCTATCCCTCATATTATCCACGTCCTCCCTACACTCCCACACCCCCATTCCCGCCAACTCCTCCCCTATCTCCCACGCCTTTACTGGCGTCAAGCCGCCCCACTTAATTCTAGGTCTACCCTCCTTATTTCTTCTCTTTCTATTCTTCTTTATACCCAAATCCATAACCAAGAGCCTATGATAGGTCGAAATATTCTCACTCGGTATAACCTTACAGTCCTTACACAACACCCTATCCCCTTTCCAAAGCAATAAAAAGTCAATCTGGGTCCTGGCTATCGCGCTTTGAAAGGTGATCAGGTGATCGTCCTTCTTTGGGAAGCCCGAGTTCACCACTACCAGCCCAAAGGACCTCGTAAACTCCAATAGAGTAGTCCCCTCTTCATTTCTGTCCCCAAAACCAAAACCACCATGCACATCACCAAAGCCTCCCGTTAACGCCCCGATGTGCCCGTTGAAATCTCTTGCTACTATAATTTTCTCTGAGCTAGGAATGCCTCTCACTACCTCCTTCAAAGCCTCCCAAAACCGCATCTTCTCCTCCCCCCCTGAGCCCACATGGGGCGCATAAGCACTACACACGTTCAGGGTAAACCCCCGGGTGACCAGCTTAATAGTCATCAACCTATCGTTGATCCTCTTCACCTCTACAACCTGACCTCTAAGCTCTTCATCCACTAAGATGCCAACTCCATTCCTACGCCTCTCGCTCCCAGAGTACCACAGGTTGTAACCATCCACATCCCTAGCCTTAGACCCTACCCACTTGGTCTCTTGGACACACGCAATATTGATCCTCCTCTTTCTAAGGATCTTCACAAGTTCTATGGACTTACCCTAAAGGGTCCCTATATTCCAAGACCCAACCCTCAGCCTACTAACACTATCCACACGCCCTTCTATACCACCCCCGTGGCCAAACCTTGGCCTCCCTCCCACTCCCGCCCATTCCTCATCCCCCGCCCCCACAATAACCCCACGCTCCAACCCCCTCAAACATGACCCTATCACACCATTACCGCCCACAGCCACTACTACGAGAAAATATAAGAAAATATAAAAATATAAATGATGGTAGAAGCAAAGCAGCAGCAAGAAATACAGGGCTCACACAAAATCAAAGCAATAATGAAGAAACCAAACTAAACTCAAATAGAGAGCAAACACCAATGGACTCAACACCCACAGGCCCAAAAACAAAGCCCCACGCCGATAACCCAATCCAAAGCAGTGCAAGAAACGACCACAGCAACAGCAACAACAGACAACAGACAATATCAACAAATCACACGCAAGTCAAGGTACAGGGGATAATACTAGCATAATACAAAAAATGAAATAACAAAGGTTAGAAGTTACCGGGTGGCCGATCGACAGCTGAAAATCGAGCGGCGACTGGCTGGAGACCGAGTTGCGATTGCTGGGGACCGAGCAGCGGCTGCTGGGGACCGGGCGTTGGCTGCTGGATCTCGCCGGAGCCGGCGGGTGGGGGTCTCGCCGGAGTTGGAGACCGAAGGGGGGGCTACTGGTTCTCGTCGGAGCCGGAGCTAGAGACCGAAAGGGGGGGCTGCTGGATCTAAACTAGTTACTTCTTATAATTTAGTTTCTTTGTATTATTCTATTTCTTGTGACTATAGGTGTGACTGACTGTTTCTGCTTATTAGTGGATATTGTTATGTTGTTCTAGTTGCTATACTGGATAGGGTATTTTATGCATGACTGCTATTTTTATATTGTTGCGTTGTTTGTTTGCTTGTTTGTTTGGGGATTTATTTCGGTCTATGAATAGTGCCTTGAGGGTTGATGGTGGAATAGGGTCATGTCCGAGGGGGTTGGGGCTGGGGGTCATTTTGAGAAGGGGTGAAGAGGGAAGACAAGGGTGGGTGTGGGGTGTAGGTTGGGTGTTAGGGATGGTTCGATGAGGGGTGGTAGAGGTAGGCAAGAGGCGAGAGAGGATAGGTTGAGGGTGGGGTCTTGAAAAATAGGGACCCTTCAAGGTAAGCCCGTAGAGCTGGTGAAGATTCTTAAGTAGAGGAGGATTAATATTGCGTGTGTTCAGGAGTCTAAGTAGGTAGGGTCTAAGGCTAGGGATGTGGATGGGTACACGATGTGGTACTCAGGGAGTGAGAGACATTGGTATGGAGTAGGCATCTTAGTGGATGAAGAGCTTAGATGGCAGGTGGTGGAAGTTATGAGGGTCAATGATAGGCTGATGACAATTAAGTTGGTTATTGGAGGGTTTACGCTACATGTGTATAGTGTTTATGCATCGCAGGCGGGCTTGGATGCGGAGGTGAAAGCGAGATTTTGGGAGGCTTTAGATGAGGTGTTGAGAAGCATGCCTAGCTCGTAGAATATTGTCATAGTAGGGGACTTCAATGGGCACATTGGAGTTTTACCGGGAGGCTATGATGATGTGCATGGAGGTTTTGGTTTCGGTGATAAAAATGGCAAGGGGGCAGCTTTGTTGGATTTTGCGAGGGACTTTGGGCTGGTGGTAGTGAACTTGAGCTTTTTGAAGAAGGAGGATCACTTGATTACCTTCCGAAGCACGATAGCCAAAACTCAGATTGACTTTCTGTTGCTTAGGAAGGGGGATAGGGCTTTTTGTAAGGATTGTAAAGTCATTCCGATTAAGTATCTTTTGACCCAACACAGGCTTTTGGTGATGGACTTGATAATCAAGAAGAGCAAGAAGAGAAGTGCCGGGGAGGGTTGACCTAGAATTAAGTGGGGTTGCTTGACGTCAATTAGTGCACTGAAGATAGGAAAATGGTGGTGGGAATGGGGTATGGGAGTGCAAGAGGGACATGGATGTTATATGGGATAGGGCTGCCAGCTGTAACATGGAGACTGGAAAAGAAGTGTTGGGTGTTTCGAGGGGTCGGACAAGACGTCATAAGGGCGACTGGTGGTGGAATCAAAAAATTAAGAAGAAAGTAGATATTAAGTAGGATACGTATGTTAAGTTGATTGAGAGTAAAGATGAAGAGGAAAAATGGGTGAATAGGGAAGTTTCCAAAGTAGCAAGGAAGGAGGCTAAGTTAGTAGTTACTACTGCTAAAAAAACAATGTTTGAGAGCCTGTATGCGGGGTTAAAGGAGAAAGAAGGGGAAAAGAGATTGTATAGGCTGGCTAAATCTAGGGAGCGGAAGGGTCGTGACCTCGATCAAGCGAAGTGCATTAAAGGGGAGGATGGTAGAGTTTTTGTGGAGGATGTCCACATTAAGAAAAGATGGCAGGAGTATTTTCATACACTATTGAACAAGGAGGGGGATCGAAGTATTGAGTTAGAGGAGCTGGAGCACTCGGAGGAAAACTGGGATTTCAGTTACTGTAGACGTTTTAAGGTTGAGGAGGCCAGAGAGGCTATTTGTAGGTGTTGACACCCAATTTTGGTTCGCACTTTCCCTCTAATTAATTTTATCGATGTTCTTGGCCCTAACTAATTTTAAAATTAAAATAAGAAATAAGACTCGTATTTTTATCTCTATTTTTACAAGTTTTCTAGTTTTCTATCATATTATAAAATATTTTAATATAATTAAATATGTTAACAAATAAAGTAAAATATCTTTAGTGATCGCATTGATATTTGTTTTCTAATTTTATTCTTTAGGCGATATTGTGACCATTTATATTTATGCTTTTGTTATATAAAATATATATTTTATATTTTATTATATTCTTATTTCTACATATATATACAAATTATGTCTATAATTTGTAATTTGTATACGTTAAATTAAAAATAATTTTAGAATATCGAAAAATATTGATAAAATTAATTTCAGTAGAAAAAAGTATTTGGGCTAACAATAATTCAGTTTCAACTTTTATTTTATTGTAACCTCAACTCTTATTTACAAATTTTAGCCTTGGAGCCCAAGAATTGGCCCATAATTCAATACAATTTATATGTCCGCTTCACCTTTTCCGCTCAATCTAGCCAGTCAATTTGTTTTTAGCTAAAAGATCCAAAATTTTCAATCTTATAATTCATGTTTATATATATATATATATTGAAATTTTCAACCTTATAATTTATGTTTATATTTATATATTGTATATATTTAATTATTTTATTTATTTATTTTATTATTAAATTTAATCCGTCCGATGACCCGACGGATAAAAATAATCAGTTTTGATCAGCTTTCTCTTCATACATTATTTAGACCGTCCGATGAAGAGAGACGGCCCAAAGTTAGTCAATCAGTGCATTAAATGTTGAGTTCGCTGGCCGGAATCTTGACGAAAAGCCTCTATTTGCTGCCCAACACAAGGTAAAATTCATTTCATTTCTTTGCTTCATCTCCTCCCCTCGATTGATCTGATTGTGTGATTATTTAGTTTGTTTCAAGTTTCATGTTCATGTTGGTTCCTTTGTTCATTGGCTGCGAGTTTAAGTTTAAAAATATGATATCCCATCTAGTTTTGACGTTATTATTGTTCCTCTGTGAGAATCTGGCCATATCGGTCCATCATAATTTTTTTTAGTTCTTTCTGTTATGTGGTTGTTGCCATTCAAAAGGGTGAAGAGTACGAAACTCGATCTTCTACTATTTTCAAATTGGTCTCGCACAAGACATTAAAATTGGCAAATCTCCATTCTTTGTTCTCTTTCACCATATGACCATGAGTAGTTAATTTAAGTTGTCAGGAGTCTTTAAATTGATTTACAGTGACAATGGGTGAATTTGATTGAAACGCAAGAAAAAAGGAAGATAATAAGTTATGGTTTCATACTTACCTTCCTTACTATTCCGATTTGCGGGTGTTTGAACTACTATGGGCTGCCTCTCTTAATTCTCGTATATGGAGAAATTTTGGTCCTCATTTTGCTATACAATCCATCTCATGTTTGATTTTTTTCGGCCACTTAGATATTATGAATATGTGATTTTGATTATTGTTAGGTCTTCGCAAATCGAGTTTAGAATAGGATTTTCTTCTCAACTTATCTCAATATTTGATTTTTTGGAGTTCGAATTGCGTGAGATATAAATATAACCTGTTGTAGTTTTCCAACATGTAATTGACTGTGTTTAGGCATTTTATAACATTGGCAGCCCGTGAAAAAATAAATATTCAGGTTATTAAATACTGATGTAAAAATTAAAAAGGATATTTGCTTCGTGTTTTAGTTCATGATTTCTTTTCTAGTTCCATCACCACCCAGATTATAACGTATAAACGAGTGTTTAGTTTAGCAACAGTTAGATCCCCACTTACTTTCTTAGTTTATCTCATCGGTTGTTTGGCAAGCGGCCGAAAGGAAAAGAGGTGAATGACCGAGCTGTGACATATAGTCATTAGTCTTTGTAGTATTTCCAATATAAGTGCGCATTACTACTAATGAAACGCTATTCTCCACCATCCCTTCTTGAATGATCGTCATATTTTCCCAAGCTCAAACCAAACTAATGAATTTGATTTTCTTTATTTTTACTCCCAACATTGTTAATAAATCTGCTAAAATTTTTATTTGACATGATCTTGAACAAATTTTGGATTCATGATTAATATCAGAAGTTCATTTGAATAGACTAATCTACCCACTTTTAGATCAGTGTAAAGCACGGTCATGAACTCCCAATCGTTTATGTGCTGTTGTCGACGCCCTATTTCGAACTGGTCGAAATAGCACACGACATGTGGTGGCGGCGTGTCGTGATTCGTGGGATTTGAATATTTTTTTTTTAGAGTCTGCCACCTAACTTTTTTAGGGAAAATTAGGAAAACTCATTTTTTATTGTAAAAGCTCTGTCTTAGTCTATCGAAAACATTTTAGAGATTCTGAGTAAAGATTTTGGGTTACTCGAGGGAAAGGTGTTAGGCACCCCTCAGAGCCTATCCGAAGATAATCCTTACGCTTAGTTTAGAAAAAAATATTGCTTTTATTCATTTGAGAAAATGGTGATAAGAAAACTTTCTTTATTATTTTCAGCTTGCTATTTTGTATGAAAAGAGATAAAACTTAAAGTATAACAAACATAATGCTACCATGTACAAGGAAATAATACAATCATCACATATGTATATATGTTACATGAATATTTTAAGATATGAAAATAGCTTTTTATTTTTATGATTTGGACAAAATAGAGGGAAAACTTTATTATCCTTATATGTACAAAATTGAGTGGATAAAATTTATAGAAGTATTTTAAAGCGTGGAATAATTTAAGACAAAAGGCCAATATGAATAATATTTGAAAGTATGAAAAAAAATGTAAAATTTTACTTAACTTGTAAAACTTGAATAGATTTAGATTAGAAATAAATTGTGATATAATATGCAAGCGTAAAAAAACTAAAATAAAAAATAAAAATAATAATAATATTAATAATAGTAATAATAATTGAAACAATATCAAATATTATGGCAATAATAATGGTAATAATAAATATGATGTAAAATAATTATTGTAAAAATAATATGATGTACCTTGTACATGGTAGTGAATGAATATATATACCTTCTATGTTAGATGGTTTTTAAATCAGGGAGAAGTCAAAATAATATTAAAAAATAAGAAATGTGTCAAATAACTGAACGGTATTTAAATAAAACTAAATCACATCTTTTGGTCAGCGAGTTAATTATAAGATCAAAAATGGCTTGACTAATTAGCATCGTTAGTTTCATAGTTCCAATTAATAGGAGTTAAGCAAAGTTCCAGTTAATAGGGGTTAAGCAACTAATTAATAGTTGAAAGAAAGTTGGAGTTAGTCATTTTGATTTTTTTATTTTTTTTCTAAAAACTTCACCAACAGGCTTATGCTTAGGACAAAATGATTGCTCTTTTATTTTAGAAGGAATTATTGGTTTGCCCTTTCAATCTTTTATATATATGTTTTGCGGAAATTTTGACTTTTGAAGAGAGTCGCCACTTAATTTTGAAAAGGAATTAAGAAACCTTTATAAAAGTTACTTCAAACGATTCAAAACAGGAAAATCGTTTTAAGTTAGAGATTCTAGATAAGCGGTTCCTATTAACGTTTTAGGAAGGTGTTAGGCACCTAAAACGTCCGCTAACTTGCGGTTACCGGACTGTTTGAAAATCGTCTTTTGATTAACTTCGAAAAGATTAATTTGTTGAAATAGTGATTTGATTTTTTTTTTCAAAAAAAATGACTTGTGTAAAATAGATTTAGGCGACTCAGTAGGGATTTTAACTAAGTCTAAACAAAACTAATAAACAAATAAATACATAAAAGGAGAAGGGAGGAGAAAGTAAAGGATTTAGGCCATTGGGCCCAAATCAACAAGACCTGTCCTAGTCTAGTTGGGTTTCCGACCTATTTCACCTGTCCTAAACTATTTTTAGAGCCTTTGGCTCGAGTCTTGCTCCACCTGTATTAAATACAACTTTGGCTTCAAGGCCAAAATGAATAAATAAATGAAGACGACAATAAGTAAATAAACAAAATAATAAATGAGACTTTGGGGTCTCGTAGCCACTTTAAATGATAGGACTTTAATCCATTTGTTCTTCTTTCGACTTCTCATATCCATATGCTACATGCTCGACTTTGGGCTTTTATTCGGGTCTGACTCGATAGACATGTTGGGCCTCGGTGACCCATTAATAGATGCAAGGGGAAAGAGTCCATCCGGACTCCAAGTGGATTCACATGCAAGGAAAGAGATAAAGGAGATTAATACGCGTTCATAGTACCAAACGCCACACAAATAAATAGTATGATAGATCAATAGATAGAAAGGAATTCGTGGTCGTCCAAAATATAAAATTTCAAGAGAAATGAATCGACTTCACACATACATATTGATTGAAAACAGGAGCAATTTTTTTTTTTTTTTAAAATCGATGTGTGTAGAGGTTGATTATTTATTCTATTACTAAAACTCAAGGTAGCAACAAAGAGTTGGAAGGAATCAGGAAACAACCAAAACAGAACTTCTCCCATAGAGTAATCACATTAATTAGGCATGTCACCACACATATAGCCCACAAACAACTTTTACCCTATTGAATTTTTCTAGCAAACGATAACACGAAAAAAAGATGGCTTTAAGTAAAACGTAAACATGATTTTGTGTTTAAATGGATGCAAAATTCTTAACCTTAGGTACTGAAATGAATCGGAAAGGCGGGAAGGAGCAATGCAACTAAAAACGCTTTCTTATCCAACAACAGTAAGAATGATGTAAGAAGAGGTGTATTTAACAGACAAGTCAATAGGATACTAAAAGTTTCATACAGGTGGTATACAAGTTAATATGAGTTAGTAATGACTTAGGAAAAGCTAGTTTTAGAATCAATTTTCAACTAAGAACTGTAAGTGTACGTGTTAAACTTATATCGAAATAGGTAAAGTAAGGGAATACACACTATAAATAGAAAAGACTTCTTTTATTTAACTTTTATAAAGAAGTATCACAAATGAGGCTCCTAAGAACAAATCCCAAAGAAGATGAAAAATCATTTGAACCCATCATCTTGTCCAGCTTCTAATTTTATGGACCTATCCTTTACCAGAAGAGGGTCACTGCACTTTTACTCAAATTGAAACATTCGGATAAGAACATCTTGTAGAATATAAGGTGTATAAACATGAAAATTCTATAACATACATTCCATAAATGAATAATCTCAAGTACACATGATACATAAACCATCAGTTGTGGCAAAAACATAATATGCAAATATTTTCTTCCCGAAATATAGAGCACATACACAATTGTTTTACGCAGTACCTAATAGCGTTGATTAGAACAAGAAATTTCATAAGATAGTTTTCATCATACACTAATCAGCTCGTTCGAACATGAATCACGAATGACAATCAAATGAAACAGATGAAACCACTGCAAATTATTTCATACAAGGTCCTATGGCCTATAAGGCTTCCTATAGCAAGCAATTTCCAGCCCAAAAAATTATCGCAAACATTGTTATATTTACGTAATGGCGAGATCAGACAGAAATTAAACGGAACTAAACGGAACAACGAGTTACCTGCTTTAGGGCAGCAAAACGGGACTCGAGCTCTTGACGGAATCTCGACCAGTTAGCGAACCTTCAGGTCTTCCGTTTAAACGATCAAGTTTCAAAAGAAGAAGAAGGGAAACCAGAAAACTTCACCAAAGGAATTGCTCATTCTCAAAATTTTTTCTTCCACCTCCCTCAGTTTTTTCCTCCTTTCAAATACCTCTCTTAGAAGAAATTTCCCTTCAAAATATGAACATAAGAACTTTCGAACCCAAAAGGGAAGAATAAAGAACAATCCCTCTTTTTAGCTCACTGAATGAGCTTTTTCACCCTCTTTTGAAAACCAAAAAAAATCTTAGCCTAGTTTCTCGAATTATTTTTGAAACCTAGAATCTCTCTCTCTCCCCCCCTTTTCATCTCAATGAATGAAATTATTATAGTCACAAGAATGAGGGTCCTCTCTCGATGGCCTTTGTACACGGTGCCCCCATTTTTTGGATTCTTCCCAAAATGGATTGAAAATCGTGGACCAATAGAAAAGAGAAACAAATGGAATACACCCCTAAACCAATGAAAATCCTTCAAACGTGTACGAAATCATACCTATTATCCCGAGAATCACGGGGTTGAGCCGTTAGGGGGGGACAACTCATCGGATTCTGGAAGCTTCGAGGGTTTTCTCGCATGAGACACATGAGGAGGGCTGCGAACTAGTTGATTTCGGTTGTATTTCAAGCTGGTAGGGTCGGGTTCGATTGGATTCAGGTTGAGTTTGTTCGTTTGCTAGAGTTGTACTCCATTTTTGGTTGTTTGTACATTGGAGATCGGGTATAAGGTTGAGTTTTTGTGGTTGAGACCGTGTTGTTTGGTGAGGCTGATATTGGTGTTGTTTTGCTATTTAAGAAAATAAGGGTGTGGGCCGGGTTATTTTATTGGGCTGATAATTGGGAATTTTGGGTTTTATTTGGGGATTTGGCCAATTTATTTAAGTTTTGGTCAATTGAAAATCAATTGACCAATTGCATCGCATTTATGGACAATTTGATTTCAATTATGACCAAATTTAATAGATTGGCTCAATTAAATCAAAATTTGAACTGAACTAATACCTCATTTAACCCCGAGCTTCTGGATTCGATAAAATCAAACACATATTTATTCAGATAAATTATCTTTTAAGACAAATATATTTGAATCAAGACTTTAATTATTAAATTTATTTTTCAAATAATCCTTAATTTAAAGTCCAATTTTGATAAAAAAATGTTCATTTAAATGAAATCATTTATACAATCCCGTATATGCAAATACGAAAATATATAATTATTACTTAAATGACAAATTTAACCCAAATACATATTTTAAAATGCGTTTATTTGGAAATATACTTGTTGTGATTTTATTTGAAAATCAAAGAAACCCGAGATTAAACATAGTTGTGGAGGGAAAAAATTAGGTGTCAACAACTGCTCCCTCCCTTTGGGTAGGGTGGATGTAAGTAATACTGGGCAAAGGGAGGTTGACGTTCCTAATTTTTGTCCGACCATAGATTCGAATCTGAAAGAGGTTGGTTTTTGCACGGGTTTCATAGAGTCATGGCCGTACCTCGGTATTAGGTTTCCTACATATCTCAGGTTACATGAGAATTCAGGCCACTTGTAGTTCATAGAGCTTGATTTAAAGTACGATTTTCAAAATATTCACAAGTTATCTCAGTTTTAGAGTGTTTGATCAAATCGAGAAACTGGGGAATAAAGGGATTAGGGGGGAGGTTGGAATGCAGTTGAGTTTCCTACATAGATCCCAGCCTACATGTCCCCAAGATTTCAGGGAATCAGACTGCTTGTAGTTTGACACAATCGGTAGAAAAGATAATCTTTTATTTCAGACCATCTTTGGCTCGGAATGAGTGAAAAGTTGATTGAGTTGTAGAAAAGAGGCTTGTAACCTCTTGACCATGAATGTGGGATCCTTCACATACATAGTCAAGAACTTACCTGGACATAATTTCCAAAACTCTAAGTGTGTTGCCACCCAAATTTGAAAAAAAGAGATGGTTACCCTCGGCATGAGTTCAAAAATATCCCGAAGGTGAAGCTGAAACCAGAATATCCTGAAATAACCATAAGCCTTCTAACAGGGGTGTGGTTGGATGGTGGTGGTGATCATCCTTTAGCTCGCGTCCAAAGAGTTTGACATCCCTTTTTAGACTATGTCCCATTTTGCTGCTGAGAAAGAGTTCCACGTCGTGTTGCGTCCTTTTTGGAGTCGTCCGCACCTGTGGTTTTGATTTGAGATTTTCATACTTTGGGATGCTCTCGACAATGTCTCAATCAAAAAGTGTTAGTACTAAAATAATTCACGAAAGATGTAGGTAGTCTTTTACCATATCTCCGTGTTAGTTCTGGCCTGAAAAGTGGAGTCATCTCTTCATGGTACCTGTTTGGAATGAAATAACTGGAAACAACAAACACACAACCCTCTTGGTTGTTGTATAATTATGACATTTATCGGTTTAATATGTCTTCAAAGTGGGGCGGCCCTTTTGGACACCGACGATGCTTTATGCAAAACGGTCTCTACAACTATGAAATCTTTTGCTGGTGTGGCAACCCTTTTGGTTACCTATATCACTTGTTGTATGTGGAATGATGAACTTTATGGTTATAGCCGATGATTGATTTATAAATTTTCCTTAAATTGTCAATCTTTGGATAATCTTGTGCATTATTTGATATTGGATGCGAGGCGACTTACAGATATCCTCTGAATTTCTAGATTTTAGGTAATCCTGCACACCATCTGAATTTGGATAAGATATGACTTACAAATATCCCTCCAATCGCTAGCTTTTTGGTGTTCCTGCACATCATCCAACCTTGGATACAATATGACTTATAGATACTCCCTCAAATTGATCGTCTTTGGGTAATCCTGCACATAATCAATCTTGGATATAACGCGGCTTATAGAGAACCCTTGGACGTATTAATTTGACAATTTTGCAAATCCTCCGGTAAGGATTTAGTTGCGACTTACGGATAACCTTTGAACTATCAACTTTTGGGAGATCTTGCACACTATTCGGTTAGGATGTTATTGTGGCTTACAGATGACCTACAGGCTATCAACTCATAGGTGATCTTGCACACTATCCTATTTCAAATAATATGACTTATAGATGACCTTCAAATTGTCAATTGCTAGGAAATCTTATATATCATTCATCCTTTGATGGCGACCTGAAGGCGTCCCTCCAAATCGTGCGCTCTTAATGTATTCAGATGCTGATTCATGAAAAGATGATGATATCCTTGACGCTAGTGTTGTGTCTTGCGTGTCAACATATATATTGAATATTGATGATATCCTCGACGCCAGCGTTGTGTCTAGCGTGTCGATAGATATATTGAATGCTGATGGTATCCTCAACGCCAGTATTGTGTCTAGTGTGTCAACATATATTGAATGCTGATGATATCCTCGACGCCAGCGTTGTGTCTATCATGTCGACAGATATATTGGATGCTGATGATATCCTCTACGCTAGCATTGTGTCTAGCGTGTCAACAGATATATTGGATGCTGATGATATCCTCGACGCCAGCATTGTGTCTAGCGTGTCAACAGATATATTGGATGCTGATAATATCCTCTACACCAGCGTTGTGTCTAGCATGTCGACAGATATATTGGATGCTGATGAATTCCTCGATGCCTGCGTTGTGTCTAGCGTGTTGACAAATATTGAATGATGATGATATCCTCGATGCCAGCGTTGTGTCTAGCGTGTCAATAGATATTGAATGCTGATGATATCCTCGAAGCCAGCGTTGTATCTAGCGCGTCAACATATATTGAATACTGATGATATCCTCGACGCCAGTGTTGTGTCTAGTGCATCAACAGATATGTAATGGCTTCTGCGGCAATGATATGTGATGGCCTTTGCGGCAATGATATGCAATGGCCATTGTGGCAGTGATAAAATAATTTTACCTGGCTTCATTTGTCAGTGTCCTGCTTTCTACATGTACCTGTACTCAAGGTAGATGATTAGTAGACACAAAGTCGCTTTTACTAGCGACTATTTTTAGGAAACTTCTAAATACGATACGTTTAAAGAAGACAAAGTGCTTTTGTTTGTCGCCTACGATCTCAAGAAATGAGATGGACAAATCAAAAGGTCCTCAATAAATAGGCATTAAAACTATTTTTAGGGCTGCCCTAAAATACCATTCTTGGAAATTAATTTTCTGTTGTGGCTCCCAATTTGTTTGGGAATTTTTGAAAGAGACTCTCATTTTGCGTATTGATCCCTGCATCCACAGAAAAATGATTAGTTGAATGAAATTACTCCATGTTGACCTTCTTCGATCCTTGATTTGCTCTTTGCCATCTCTTGGGCGTTCCACCATATTGAGACTTCCACCCTGATACTCTATCTCAAATGATGTCTAGGCAAGTACTAAGTAAGTGAGTCGTAACATTTTTGAAAATAGTCTTAAATTTTGAAAATAATTTTGAAAACTTCTGTAAAATTTTAGATTATTTCTGCCAGTCATGTCATGTACTAGCTCAATGAATGTCTTCCTCGCCGTTCTGACTATATCCGATGGATGGTTTCCAATACTCATGATTATTGTTGGAGGGTTTCTTCAAGTAGTTCTATCATAGCCAAAAATTGAGTCTACCCAGACTTTGTTACAATTGGTGGTTTCCAAAGCTTTAACCTCTGGTGCTGGGGAATTTGGAATATGTTTCGGCATTTGGTGGAAATTTTGAGGTCTTCCTCAAAATTTCTGCCCCAGTTTAAACTTGTTTGAGATAATACCAATCTGAGTGGATCTGAAGTCTTTGCTGATCTTCATTCTCTTTGTTGGATGTCAATCTTCTCTTGTGAATTTTTGAGATTCCTTCTCGAAAATTCTGCCCCAGTTTCCATTTTCTAGGGTTATATGACCGAGCCATTGAGGCGCCTACGTATTCCGTTGAAGAAGGAATCAGGTCAAACGTAGTTCAGGACTACGCTAGGGATATATATAAAAAATCTAATAGGTTGACCGAAGCCAACATAGGCCGCCTACGTATCCCTTTTGTTGGGAATTCAGGTCATCATGTAGTTCATACATTAGAGGAAAGGATAAATCATCCTAAGGGGTTGACCGAAGCTGACATAGGCCGCCTACGTACCTCTTTCTTGGGAATTCTGGTCAAACGTAGTTCGTACATAAAGGAAAAGGATTCTAGGCAGTTACACACTAGCAAACAACGTTATTGCAAAGGTGATTACAAACAAACTAAGAAAACACAAAAACTAGAACATCATTTAAACATAATATCTCTTTACCGCATCAGAATTAATTGGTTTGGTCCACTCTGTGCCATCCATCTCAGACACAATCAGAGCTCCTCCAGATAGCACCTTGCGAACTATGTATGGCCCTTGCCAGTTTGGAGCGAACTGCCCTTGTACTTCTCTTGGTGAGGGAATATTCGTTTGAGAACCAGTTGCCCCACTTCAAATGCTCGAGTTCTTACCTTCTTGTTAAAGGAATGAACCATCTTGTGTTGATACAGCTGACCATGGCATACAACGGCCATTCTCTTTTCATCAATTAACATGAATTATTCATAGCGAGCACGGACCCATTCTTCGTTACTCATTCAAGCTTCCTGAATAATCCTTAGGGAAGGTATTTCGACCTCAGTGGGTATCACAGCTTCATTCCCGTAAACTAGTAAATAAGGAGTTGCTCATGTGGAGGTTCGACTTGTTGTTCGATACCCTAGCAAGGCGTAAGGTAACATCTCGTGCCATGATCTATCATTTTCGATCATCTTTCTCAAGATCTTCTTGATATTCTTGTTAGCAGCTTCTATGACTCCATTCATTTGGGGACGGTACGCTGTCGAGTTGTGATGCACAATCTTGAACTGATCACAAATTTCTTTCATCAAGTGATTGTTCAGGTTTGCCCCATTATCAGTAATAATCGATTTTGGCACTCCAAATCGGCAAATCAAACGATTCAAAATAGGAAAATCGTTTTAAGTTAGAAATTTTAGATAAGCGGTCCTATTAACGTTTTAGGAAGGTGTTAGACACCTAAAACGTCCGCTAACTTGCGGTTATCCAGACTGTTTGAAAATCGTCTTTTGATTAACTTCGAAAAGATTAATTTGTTGAAATAGTGATTTGATTTTTTTTCAAAAAAAAAAACTTGTGCAAAATAGATTTAGGCGACTTAATAGGGATTTTAACTAAGTCTAAACAACACTTATAAACAAATAAACACATCAAAGGGGAAGGGAGGAGAAAGTAAAGGATTTAGGCCATTGGACTCAAATCAACAAGACCTGTCCTAGTCTAGTTGGGCTTCCGACCCATTTCACCTATCCTAAACTTAATTTTAGAGCCTTTGGCTCGAGTATTGCTCCACCTGTATTAAATACAACTTTGGCTTCGAGGCCAAAATGAATAAATGAATAAATAAATGAAGACGACAATAAGTTAAATAAATAAAATAATAAATGAGACTTTGGGGTCTCGTAGCCACTTTAAATGATAGGACTTTAATCCATTTGTTCTTATTTTGACTTCTCATATCCATATGCTACATGCTCGACTTTGGACTTTTATTCGGGCCTGACTCGATAGACATGTTGGGCCTCGGTGACCCATTAATAGATGCAAGGGGAAAGTGTCCCTCCAGACTACAAGCGGATTCACATGCAAGGAAAGAGATAAAGGAGATTAATACGCATTCATAGTACCGAATGCCACACAAATAAATAGTATAATAGATCAATAGATGGAAAGGAATTCGTGGTCGTCCAAAATATAAAATTTCAAGAGAAATGAATCGACTTCACACATACATAGTGATTGAAAATAGGAGCAATTTTTTTTTAAAAAATCGATGTGTGCAGAGGTTGATTATTTATTCTATTACTAAAACTCAAGGTAGCAACAAAGAGTTGGAAGGAATCAGGAAACAACTAAAACAGAACTTCTCCTACAGAGTAATCACATTAATTAGGCATGTCACCACACATATAGCCCACAAACAAATTTTACCCTATTGAATTTTTCTAGCAAACGATAACACGAAAAAGAAGATGGCTTTAAATAAAACGTGAACATGATTTTTTGTTTAAACGGATGCAGAACTCTTAACCTTAGGTACTGAAATGAATCGAAAAGGCGGGAAGGAGCAATGCAACTAAAAACGCTTTCTTATCCAACAACAGTAAGAATGATGTAAGAAGAGGTGTATTTAACAGAAAAGTCAATAGGATACTAAAAGTTTCATATAGGTGGTATGCAAGTTAATACAAGTTAGTAATGACTTAGGAAAAGCTAGTTTTAGAATCAATTTTCAACTAAGAACTGCAAGTGTATGTGTTAAACTTATATCGAAATAGGTAAAGTAAGGGAATACACACTATAAATAGAAAAGACTTCTTTTATTTAACTTTTATAAAGAAGTGTCACAAATGAGGCTCCTAAGAACAAATCCCAAAGAAGATGCAAAATCATTTGAACCCATCATCTTGTCCAGCTTCTAATTTTATGGACCTATCCTTTACCAGAAGAGGGTCACTGCACTTTTACTCAAATTGAAATATACGGATAAGCACATCTTGTAGAGTATAAGGTGTATAAACATGAAAAATTCTATAACATACATTCCATAAATGAATAATCTCAAGTACACATGATACATAAACCATCAGTTGTGGCAACAACATAATATGCAAATATTTTCCTCCCGAAATATAGAGCACATACACAATTGTTTTACGCAGTACCTAATAGCTTTGATTAGAACAAGCAATTTCATAAGACAATTTTCATCATACACGAATCAACTCATTCGAACATGAATCACGAATGACAATCAAATAAAACAGATGAAACCACTGCAAATTATTTCATACAAGGTCCTATGGCCTATAAGGCTTCCTATAACAAGCAATTTCCATCCTAGAAAATTATCGTAAACATTGTTATATTTATGTAATGGAGAGATCAGGCAGAAATTAAATGAAACTAAATGGAACGACGAGTTACTTACTTCAGGGCAGCAAAACGCGACTCGAGCTCTTAACGAAATCTCGATCACCACCAGAGAATAGCATCGCTGTCAATTCGGAAGTCACGACCAGTCAACGAACCTTCAGGTCTTCCGTTTAAACGAGCAAGTTTCAAAAGAAGAAGAAGGGAAACCAAAAAACTTCACCAAAGGAATCGCTCATTCTTAAAATTTTTTCTTCCATCTCCCTCAGTTTTTTCTTCCTTTCAAATACCTCTCTCTTAGAAGAAATTTTCCTTCAAAATTTGAACATAAGAACTTTCAGACCCAAAAGGGAAGAATAAAGAACAATCCCTCTTTTCAGCTCACTGAATGAGCTTTTTCACCCTCTTTTGAAAACTAAAAAAAATCTTAGCCTAGTTTCTTGAATTGTTTCCGAACCCTAGAATCTCTCCCTCTTCCCCCCCTTTTTCAGCTCAATGAATGAGCTTTTTATAGTCACAAGAATGAGGGTCCTCTCTCGATGGCCTTCGTACACGGTGCCCCCATTTTTTGGATTCTTCCCAAAATGGATTGAAAATCGTGGACCAATAGAAAAGAGAAACAAATGAAATACACCCCTAAACTAATGAAAATCCTCCAAATGTGTACGAAATCGTACCTATTATCCCAAGAATCACGGGTTTGAGTCGTTGGGGGGGACAACTCATCGGATTCTGGAAGCTTCGAGAGTTTTCTCGCATAAGACACATAAGGAGGGCTGCGAACTGTTTGATTTTGGGAGGATTTCGAGCTGGTAGGGTCGGGTTCGATTGGATTCGGGTTGAGTTCATTCGTTTGCTGGAGTTGTACTCTATTTTTGGTTGTTTGTACATTGGAGATCGGGTAGAAGGTTGAGTTTTTGTGGTTGAGACTGTGTTGTTTGGTGAGGTTGATATTGCTGTTGTTTTGCTATTTAAGAGAATAAGGGTGTGGGCAGGGTTATTTTATTGGGATGGTAATTGGAAATTTTGGGTTTTATTTGGGGATTTGGCCAATTCATTTAAGTTTTGGTCAATTGAAAATCAATTGGCCAATTGCATCGCATTTATGGACAATTTGATTTCAATTATGACCAAATTTAATAGATTGGCTCAATTAAATCAAAATTTGAATTGAACTAATACCTCATTTAACCCCGATCTTCTGGATTCGATAAAATCAAACACATATTTATTCAGATAAATTATCTCTTAAGATAAATATATTTAAATCAAGACTTTAATTATTAAATTTATTTTCCAAATAATCCTTAATTTAAAGTCCAATTTTGATAAATAAATGTTCATTTAAATGACATCATTTATACAATCCTGTATATGCAAATACAAAAATATATAATTATTACTTAAATGAAAAATTTAACCCAAATGCATATTTTAAAATGCATTTATTTGGAAATATACTTGTTATGATTTTATTTGAAAATCGAAGAAACCCGAGATTAAACGTAGTTGTGGAGTGCAAAAATTAGGTGTCAATAATATATATATATATATTTTAAAAAAATAAAACTATTGGTTCGTGAAAGTAAAATAAAAGATGGGATAATATGTGTTACTATACCTAAAAACGTTAAGTGGACGAAAGATTTCGGAGGAAGCTAATCCAACATATTTTGAAGCTTAAACAAACTAAACAAGTTTGAGTTGATCCAAATTTAATCGCACCACACAAAAAATACATATTCAAATAAACAAGAAGTTAGTAGGATCATATCAATATCATAAGAGAATGTAAGAAAAAATAGAAGAAACGCTAAGTTCTTTTGAAAGTATTGACTCCTAATGATGTAGCCTCCAAACATTGATGACTCTCTAGATGTTGACCCGATACTGTGGGTCGATTTGAGTTCCATTGTGGAACCCCTTGTGTTGGTCAGCAAGACTGATGTTTTTTCGTCAAGTATTTTCAACTATTAAACTCGAACCCGATGAATACTTACTCTAGGGAACAAACCGAAAGAAGTGACAGAGAAGTGACCAAATAAAAAAACACTCTAAAATGGAAGCAAGAATCATCGGAACTCTGTTTTCCTTCCAAAATCCCACTCAATTTCAAACTCTTTTTATCTCAGAAACCTACTCTTTGAATTTCCTCTAACAAAAAAACTTTCCAAAACCTTTTTTCACTGCTGTGTTTCCGAAGTTCTTTTTTTCTCTCTCTTTTTTTTTTCTTGTTCTTCTCCTCAAATTTTCTCTCAGATCTTCCCTTTTTTTATCTTGTTGCATTCTGCCCTCTATAGGAAGTGAGATTTGGCTATTTATAGCCTGAAATCCGGACTTAAAAGTCCGAATTTGAACAACAAATTAAGAAACATGATTTTAAATTTGAATTACTGAACAAATCTTTAGCTTCTAAAGCCATTAATGGCGGATTCAAAATCAGTAGATAAACTATTATATCATTTTGGGAATGCTTTTTCTGAATTTTGCGGATTCACGGAATGACCACGACAAAAATGGGGAGATGTTCGTGTAGGGGTGGCAGGTGGTGGTGACGCGACAGATCTAGGTCTTCTGATTTGGGTATGGTGGATAGAAGGGAAAGAGGAGGAGAGGGGAAGGAGGCCATTGTTGTTGTTGTTTTGGGAAAGAGATGATGGAGACATATCAATATTATTTTGGGAAGAGAGTTACGCGTGTTTCTGTCAAAAGTAGATGCGTGAACTCTTTTATTTAATGCACCGATCTTGCACATATTGAGCCATTTTGATCCGTCTGATCAAAGATCGGACGGTCTTAAAATAGCACCTCAAAAATAATAATATAAATTATATATAAACAAATACACGAAAAATTGATTAAGAATTGATTATTTTTTATTCGTTCGGTATTTGATCGAAACAACTTAAATTTTAAAAATATATGAAAAGGAAAATTATAATATTAATATATATATATCAACATTTGAAAAGTCGAGATCCCTCGAATTCAAAATAAATCGACAGATCGGGTCAAACTATATTCGTTAAGGTGGAATGATGAAGCGGGCATTAGTATTTACTGACTCGGGCTGATATCCGAGCTCTTAGCTGAAATTTATAAAATAACAATTGGGTTTGGGTGAAAAAAATAAAATAAAATAAAAAATAAAGTTGGATTATTGTTAGCCCGAATACTCTTTTTCTATTGAAATTAAATTTATCAATGCTTCCTGATATTCTAAAAAAATATTTTCTTTTAGTTTTACAGACATAGTTTGTACAAACATCTAACTTATTATTTTGCGACTTTCCTATTAACAAAATACGTATATACACGTATATATAAGAATATAATAAAATACATAAAAAGAAGAACATAATAAAAATATATGTACATCTTATAAAGTATATTTTGCGTAATAAAAATATACATATAAGGTCACAATACTGCCCCAAAAAATAAAGTTAGAAAGAATGTGGATGCGACTATCAAAAGATATATATTTGCGATTTTGATGTCAAAAAATATTTAATTTATTCAATTAAAATAATTTTATAAATGAAAATAAATTTTCTTTTTATTAAAACTTGTAGAAATAGAAACAGAAATACCAAATCTTATTTTTATTTAATTTTTAAAAATTATTTAGGGCCAAGAAGCATCGAAAAAGTAATTAAAAGAAAAAGAATGAGTCAAAATTGGGTGTCAACAGTTGCCCCTGAGGGACCGAAGATTTGTGAAAATCTTTGGGCACTCACGTTGACGTAACCAATTTTGTCTCAGACGGAATAAAATGTTTGAAAGATTATGGTCGGGCTTCGGTTTTTGAGCTGCCTACATATCTTGGGCTCCACAAGAAATCAGGCCATTCGTAGTTCGAATTATAGCAAAATTTTGATATTTATCAAAATTTGCCCCACTGTAGAATTATGGTAACACTGGGTTCCTTTGGGACAATAAAAAACTTTCAGCACGAATGAAATAGATATGGGTGCAAGTCTGAAACGGGCTGTTAGAAGTAGCTAAGGATAAGGAAACGTTGGATAGTGATATCTGCTGAGGATCTTGAGTGAAAAAGAGATAATGATTTTTCAAAAATTGACCCAGTGTCGGACAAAGACGACATTGGGTGATGACAAAGGATATTATAAAAATAAAAACTTGAGTCGAGTCGAGTTGAGTTTCTTTGCCAGAATCCTTGACGTAGCTAGGGATGCTTGACATTTCTCTAGCTTGCCCCAATTTGCTGCTAAGAGGGTAGTTCCACGTTGTACTGCATGGTCCTGCAAAACAGATAACAGGGTGAAAAGTACCTGTTGCTCAAAAATTTGTAAATTAAAATTGCATGGTAAAGAGTAGAGTTTAGATATTCAAACTAGTATTGTCTCCATTTTTGGAGGCATCCGACTGGCGGGGCAATAACTGAAATGTAGATAGCCTCCGTTGGCTGAGCAGCTGCTTGAATGTAAATAGCCTCCGTCAGCTGATATATAAATAGCCTCCGTCAGCTGATATATAAATACCCTCCGTCGGCTGAAATGTAAATAGCCTCCGTCGGCTGAAATGTAAATAGACTCTGACGGAAGGATATTTCCCTAAAGGTAGACTGCCTCGTATTTGTCAAGGCGGCCCTCAGTCTGAACGAGATGACGGTATTGCTGTTGGAACTTGATGTTGTTATGATAGTGGCTTTCTTGTACACTTGCTATGGTGTAGGCATCTGATTGGCAGGTTGTGCTTTGTTTGCTTGAAATGCGATTCTCCGATATGGCGGAGTGTTGCTTTCCTTATATACATTCTTGATTTGTGGCGGCACATCCCCCTTGCTGGTGCATAACTCTCGATATGGCGGAGAGTCGTATTTATTATTCGCATCCTCTGATATAGCAGAGGATTGCTTTGCTTGCTTATGTACAGTTTTCAGAATGTGGAACTCGACTTTGTTTGCTTATATACATTCCTCAAAATGCGAAAGCTCGACTTGTTTTCTTATATACGATCTTTTGGAATACGAAAGTTTGAATTTGTTTGCTTATATACAGGCCTTTGGAATGCAAAGCTTGACTTTGTTTTCTTATATACAGTCCTTTGGAATGTGGAAGCTTGACTTTATTGAAGTCAGATGACACTCTTCGATTTGCGGAGTTATTGAAGAATATTTGGCTCTTATCGTGGTGGTAAGCCGCACGATGCCCCTGATCCTATCCCAAAGCTTGACTTGACATAGCCATTCAATTCCTATTTTCCTGCCCTCAAAGAAAAATTCTTAGTTGGGAGGGGGTGTTGATTTGTGTCGACTTAGGAATCCTGGATTTATTTACGGAATTCTCCAACACTCCCTCAGTTGCTCAACCACTCCCAAGCCTTGAGTCTCATTAGGTGGGGAAGTTGAAAGAATGGTGAAAAATATATATATGTATATATGTTTTCGCAAATATATTACGTATATATTAAGTATATAGTAATCCTTAGTCGTTTTTAGATTATGACATGTTCAGAAATCCATTAAGCCTCCATTTGTTGATCGTGACCCATGTAGGTTTATCCTTCGGGTGGAGCTGCTCTGACTGTCGATGCTACGATGATTCTAGTTGTGAGATTGCTTATATTCTGGGGCTATACTACGAGCGACAGGGGATTTTCCTAAAGGTAAGACCGAAAGGTTGCCTACGTATTCTTATAACAGGAATCAGGTCCGCACATAGTTCAATACAAAAGATAAAGTGAAATAATGCAATGAAGTGATCGAGCTTGACTCAGGCTGCCTACGTATTCTAAGAATAGGAATCAGGTCATAACGTAGTTTGATACTAAAGATAAAGTGAAATAATGCAATGACCGGGCCTGACTCAGGCTGCCTACGTATCCAAGTGAAATCAGGTCAGGCTGTAGTTCAGTACAATGAAAAGGTAAAAATATGAAGGGACCGAATCCAATGTGGATTGCCTACATATCCTACCGTAGGAAGACAGGTCGAGCGTAGTTCTAAATACATGAAAGGATGATGTTTTGGGTTTTCTAAGGGAAACCGAACCCTACGTGGGCTTCCTATGTATCCCACCATGGGAAGTCGGGATAATACATAGTTCTGTTACATTAGAGAAAAATGCAAAAAGTACAAAGAAACAACTAGCACTAATGTCTTCAAATGTAGTACTTCTTGATGGCGTCTGAGTTGATCGGCTTTGTACTTACTATGCCGTCCATTTCTACGAGGATTACTGCTCCTCCTGAGAGTACTCGGTGAACTATGTAAGGACCTTGCCAATTTGTACAAATTTTCCTTTGGCTTCACCTTGGTGAGGAAATATCTTCTTCAATACTAACTATCCCGGTGTGAATCGACGAGGCTTGACTTTCTTGTTGAACGCCTTGATCATTCTATTTTGATAGAGTTGACCATGACAGACTGCATCCAATCTCTTTTCGTCAATGAGCATCAACTGCTCGATCCTGCTATGAATCCATTCATTGTCTTCTAGACCAACCTCCTGAATGACTCTTAATGAAGGTATCTCTACTTCTGTAGGTATCACTGCTTCCGACCCATAAACCAAAATATAGGGAGTTTCCCTAGTACAAGTTCTGATTGTGGTGCGATATCCAAGTAAAGCATATGGCAACTTATCATGCCATTCCCTATCACCGTCCACTATTTTCCTTAAGATCCTCTTGATATTCTTGTTTGCAGCTTCAACTGCTCTATTCATTTATGGTCGATAAGCCATGGAATTTCGATGAGAGATCTTAAACCTTTCGTAAATTTCTCTCATTAGGTCGCTATTAAGATTGGCTTCATTATCTGTTATGATTGACTCTGGAATTCCAAACCGACAGACTAAGTTATTGCGAACAAAACCTTCTACCACCTTCTTTATTACGGCCTAATGTGTTGAGGCCTCAACCCACTTTGTGAAGTAATTGATAGCGACCAAGATAAAACGGTGTCCATTGGATGCAGGAGGCTCTATGGGCCCAATAACATCCATTCCTCAAGCAGCAAACGGCCAGCGAGAACCCATCACATTGAGTTCGTTTGGCAGAACTCGTATAAAGTCTCCATGAGCATGACATTGGTGACACTTCTGGATGAATCAAATGCTATCCCTCTCCATAGTCATCCAAAAGTATCCATCTCTCAAAATCTTCTTCACAAGCATGAAACCGTTCATGTGGGGTCTACAGGTTCCTGCATGTATCTCCTCTAACAATCTCGTGGACTCCGTGGAATTGATGCATCGCAGCAATCCTAGGTCTGGAGTTCTCCTATATAGGATTTCCTCATTGAGAAAGAAGTGATTGGCCATCTTTCTTAAAGTCCTCTTCTATTTTTCAGTAGCACCTTCTGATATCCTCCTACTCCAAGTAACCTCTTAATGTCGTAGTACCAAGGCTTTCCATCTGGATCTTCATCTACATGGAAACAATAATCTTTATGGTTATGCATCAGCAAACTCATTTTGATTTCGAGGGACATGCCTGAATTCGATCTTCATAAACCTTTTGCTCAATTCCTTAACACATTGTACATAAGGAAGGATTTTGACATTCTTGGTGGTCTATTCTCCTTGCACCTGATGGATTAATAAATTTGAATCTTCTATCACCAATAGCTCTTTAATGTCCATGTCTACAGCCATCCTAAGCCCGAGAATGCAAGCCTCATGTTCTGCCATGTTATTCGTGTAAGGAAACCTAATCTTCACCGAGATTGGGTAATGTTGAGCTATTTCTGAAACTAGGACTGCTCTAATTCTGACTTCTTTGAAGTTTTCTGCTCCATCGAAAAACATCCTCCATCCATCGTATGACTCTTAGATGTCTTCTGCTGCAAACAACACCTCTTCATTAGGAAAGTAGGTTTTAAGTGGCCTGTAATCTTGATCTACTGGATTTTCTGCGAAGTGATCATCTAAAGTTTGTCCTTTAACAGCTTTTTGTGTCACGTACACAATGTCAAACTCACTCAACAAGATCTGCCATTTTGCCAACTTTCCAGTAGGCATTGGCTTCTGAAATATGTACTTGAGTGGATCCATTCTCAAAATTAAGTACGTGGTACAAGCGTACAGGTAGTGCCTTAACTTTTGTGCAACCCAGGTCAACGCATAACATGTCCGTTCCAACAATGTATACCTAGTTTCATACAGTGTAAACTTCTTACTCAGGTAGTAAATGGCTTTCTCTTTCCTCCCTGTATCATCGTGTTGCCCTAACACACATCCAAATGCATTATCCATAACAGATAGATATAGCTGTAACGACTTTCCTGGTTTTGGTGGAATGCATACTGGTGGGTTAGACAAATACTCCTTAATTTTATCAAAAGCCTTCTAACATTCTTCAGTCAATCCGGTGGCGGCATCCATCTTCAATAACTTGAATATTGGTTCATAAATGATTGTGGATTGGGCTATGAACCGATTGATGTAATTGAGTCTTCCCAAGATACTCATTACGTCCTTCTTGGTCTTGGGAGATGGTAAGTCTTGGATTGCCTTTATCTTGAACGGATCCAACTCTATACCTCTCCTACTAACGATGAATCCCAATAACTTTCCTGCAGGGACTCTAAAGGCGTATTTAGCTAGATTTAACTTTAGGTTGTACCTTCGCAGCCTTTCAAAAAACTTTTGTAAATCATCCAAATGGTCCGAACTCTTTTTAGATTTGATGACGACATCATCCACGTACACTTCTATTTCTTTGTGAATCATATTGTGGAAAATATAGTCATGACCCTCATATAAGTTGCACCGACATTCTTGAGTATTCATGACCCTCATATAAGTTGCACCGACATTCTTGAGTCCAAACGGCATTACCCTGTAGTAGTATACTCCCTACGGTATGATGAAGGCTGTTTTTTTTTGGCATTATTCTCGTCCATCAAAATTGATGATATCCCGTGAAACAATCAACAAACGACTGCAACTCATGTTTCGCACAATTATCAATAAGAATGTGGATGTTTGGGAGGGGGAAATCGTCTTTTGGACTAGCCTTGTTGAGATCCCGATAATCTACACATATTTTTATCTTTTCGTCCTTCTTTGGTACGGGCATGATATTGGCCAACTAGGTGGGATAAGTCGTGACCCTCACAACCTTGGCTTCTATCTGCTTGGTCACCTCCTTCTTGATTTTCAAACTCAAATTGGGCTTGAATTTCCTCATTTTTTGCTTCACTGATGGACACGTGGGGTTAGTCGGCAGTTGATGCGAGATGATATCAGTGCTTAAACCGGGCATGTCATCGTAAGACCAAACAAACACATCAATGTATTGCTTGAGAAGACTTATCAATTCCTATTTCCTTTTAGCCTCCAAGTGTGTGCTGACTCGTGTTTTCTTTGTTGTTTCTTCATCACCCAAATCAACGACTTTAGTCTCGTCCATATTAGGCTTCTTTTGACTCTCAAGTTTCTCGATATCCTGAGGTAGGTTTTTAGGTATCATGCTCTCATCGTACTCTTTGTAATCTTGTTCATCGTTTGCTTTTTGCTCAACAGATTCATTACATATCATAATCATGGAACGAGGATTTTTGTTAACATTTATGCTGAAAAGTATAAAAAGCGAGTAAAGTAAATAGATATTGAAAATAGGAAAATAAGTTTTGAAAATAAGGACTTTTATTAACAAAAGCAGTGGGCTTTGATAATAGGCAAAAGAGCTTCAGCATGATTCAAGCCTCAATTGGTCATGCAAATAATTTTTTTTAAAACAACAATAGTCCCCACTACCAAGACTCCCGATGAAACAAGGATGGCCTGATGGTCCAATTCTGCAAGGCTTCACCAGGCTCGGCATCACGGATAAAGAGCTTCTTGAAAGCTATCTCCGATTCTTCTTCAATCACGGCCACAAATAAATTTTCTATTCCTTCTGTGATATCTTCATCATCTGTTTGTTCTGAAACCAAGACTTGGGCTAGCACAAATATTATTATTCCAAATTCTTTACTGCAGGCTACTCCAAAAATTGGCTCGTATCCAAACCCTGTAGTACCCTTCTGCTGCTTTAACTAGATTGGCTCGACTATACCATCGGCTCTGGGTCCTAGTCCTGTCTTGGGCTGATACCCATATTTCAACATCTCTGAGGCAACCATGTTTTCAACATTCGACATTTTTGCTTCAGCTGGCATTACTATCTCATTGATCTTTGCTGCTTGCATGATCTCCAGAGTATGAAAAATGGCTCCATCTAACTCCTCGGTGACTGGGACTTAATTGACAGAATAAATGGGATGACTGAGTTCTCCATAGACAGTAATTTCTATGTGACCCCATTCAAAATTCACGCATTGATGGAGAGTGGAAGGAACGGTTGTTGCCATGTGGACCCATGGCCTCCCCAGCAACAGGTTGTAGCTAGATGACACATCCATGACCTGAAATATGATAGGAAATTCTGATGGTCCTATCTGCAGTATTAAGTAAATTTCCCCGATGACACTCATTTGAGACCCATCAAAGGCTCTAATCTTCACCCGACTCTCCCTTATATCTTCTATACTCATACCCAAATCCCTTAAAGTGGAGAATGGACAAATATTGCAACCCGAACCACCATCGATCAAGATCCTGTTCACAATTTTGTCATGATATCTGACTGCAATATGAAGCACTTTGTTATGTGTAGCCCCTTCTGGCGGTAACTCATCATCATGGAAAGAGACCTTATTTGCCTCTACCACTCGCCCGATTGCTGCGGCCAAAGTCTCGCTAGTCTTCTCCTTTAGTATGCTAATCCTAGATAACACTTCCATCAAAGCACTTCTATGGGATTCAGAACTCATAAGCAAAGATATGACGGATATGTGGGTTAGTGTATTCTTGAGCTGATTCTCAACTAAATAGTCCTTGGGCTGCATTTTGTTCCAAAATTCTGCAGATCAGTATCTATGATATTTCTCCTTGGGTTTTGATCTTTCAGGAGAACTCCACAATTTGGTTCCTCTAGTGCATAACACCTTCCCGACCTGGTCATCCCTTAAGCCGCAAAGGTGTATATTATTTTCCTTTAGTTTTAGCTCAGTAGTCCCATGGGACTGCCTTAGTGTCATAGTCGATCCTCACAGTGGCTAAATTGGTCACTACGAATCTCAGTAGGTAGGTCTGAATAGTTATAGGCTCCCTCAACTGAACTGTGATAAATGGCTGTGATGGGGATGCAATGGCGATTTCTTCTACGATCCATGTGGTCACAATTGTTTCTTCCAAATCATACTCCTCCTCTAGAGTAATCATATTGACTTCCTGATTCCATGATTTAGCAAGGGGTTATTGTTCACATTGGGAGCTGCCGTGGTACATTTGACGATACCCCTTCTTATCAGAGACTCAATTTAATTCTTCAAGCTGTAACAGTCTTTTGTGTCATGTCCCTAGACTCTTGAGTGATAGGCGCACCACTTGCTATCGTCAAAGTTTTGAGAGGTCAGATCAGGGGCCTTTCTTTCAATTGGATGCAACAAACCAGCAACCCTCAACCTTTCAAACAACTGGGCTAAAGGTTCTGCAATCTGTGTGTAGGTGCGGGTATTTATGGCTTCAAAGTTTTGACGTGGTCTGGGTGCATAGGATGGTCTATTTTGGTGAGTTGGTGCTTGGACAGGGGCGTATGGTCTTGGTGGATTCTGGTATGCTGGAGCTCGAGGTTGATTATAATGCGGTTGAGTATTGTACACTGGGACGTGCGCAATAATTTGGGGATTGTTAGGGTAATGGTGGGAAGACTTTCTAGGTCGATAGTATGGTGTGACGGCTGAGAGGTCTTCCCTCTTTTTTTCTTGTTACCATTAATGGAACCAGTCTACATGGCCTTACTAGCAGCTTGTAATGCAGCTATAGATTGGATCTTCCCTGACTTGATGCCTTCTATGAAATCTCCTATTTTGACCAATTCTGCAAACTTTTGGTCCATAATCGACATCATCTTGTCAAAGTAAACACCCTCTTGTGATCGGATAAAATATTTGGAGAGATCACTTTCATCCAGTGGAGGTTGGATCCTTGCAACCTCGGTCCTCCAACGCCATGCATATTCTTAAAATAATTCGGACGGCTTCTTCTGTATGTTAGCCAATGAGAACCTGTCTGGGGCAATATCAATGTTAAATCTAAAGCGACTCATGAAATCCTCAGCCATTTCCCACCAGTCACGCTACTTACGAGGGTCTTGTCGGGTGTACCAAGTCAAAGCTTCTCCCGACAAACTTCGAATGAACAACTTCATTCTCAACTTCTCATTCCTTCCTACCCCGACCAACTTGTTGCAGTAAGCCCTCAGGTGTGCATGCGGGTCACCCTTTCCATCAAACACATAAAACTTTGGTGGTTTGTATCCCTTTGGCATATCGATGTCAGGATGAATGCATAAGTCATCGTAGTCCAAACTTTCAGTCCCTCTAGTGACTTACATGTTTTTGAATGCTCTTTTTAGAATCTCAAGCTGGGCTGCTATTGATCCTTATTCACTTTATTGGACATCTTTTCCTAACCCCACATATCGATCAGCCTTATATGGAACCTTAAAAGTCGCAGATATTGCGAAGTTAGGAGCTTCGGTAGCGTATACAAGTGGCACAGGTATCTCAGTAACATATGCCTCGGGTATGTGCTACATCTCTGGATGGATCGGAATAGTAAGGTTGTGAGTAGGAAATGGATAATCAGGTGTCGTTCCAACAATGGGTTGGAAAATATGTGGTGCTTGAGCATGTGGTATACTTTCTTGGTTAGGGGAAACGCCTGGAGGTAATTCAATACTTGGAGCTTGCGGCTGAGCGGGAAAGATAGCTATTGTAAGCTTGGTTAGATCCCGCATTTGACGGAGTTCTTCTTTTAGGACCTCGATATCCTGTTCCATATTGGCCATTTAATCATCATTCTGAGTATCTGAAGGCCTTTGAGAGCTCTCGGTATCATCCACTGGGATCATCGCGGCCTTGTCTCTGTTAGTTATTTTGTCTTTTGATCGAAGGCTGTATTGGGATTCCGCCAGTTTTCTAGTTGACACAAATCAACTTTTTTGGGGAGGGATTAATAAACAAAAGACAGGAAGAAAAGAAAAAGCAAAAAGAAACTATGTTAATTTGGGCAATAATGAAAATGTAACAAGTAAGTAACACATATATACACCAAGTTGGCGACTTCCAAACACGTCCTAATATAGAGCCTCTTTTTCTCTAGAGGTAGGCCTACGTTTCAATCAATTTGATGATAAACGGTCTATTTAAACACATTTGGATTTGAGAATAATCACAAATTTCATTGAACAATGGTGTTTCAAAAGGTTACACCAAAATAGATCAACGACAACTTTAAAGAAAGTGAAAGGATGGCCGCAAGAGGTTATAATGGGGTGGGCCATGTGGCTCTTTTTAGGGAATATAAAAGTACAATAGGACAGGAAGTCTAAGGCTAGGTGGCATCATCATCATCATCTCTGCCCTCATTAAAATAGGATTTTGGATGGTACTCCGGGGATCCTTTTAAGTCATGATTAGGTGCTGAGTCTACATTCATCACCCCTCCATCTTCGGGATCATAATTATTAGAGCCTATCTTTGAGCCTTCCTGAGGGTCTTCTTCCATCCATTCTGGGTCTTCCTTAGGGTTTTTTTTGGGGTCTTCTTCTTCTTCCTCCTCCTCTGGGTTTTCCTCCAGATCTTTTTCAGGATCCTCCTCGATCATTGGAATTAGATAATCAACAGAACCTGGGATTATTTAGTTATACATGGGTGTAGTGAGATCCATGCAGGGAAGCACCTCTCTCTTAACCCAGTTGACCCACCAAGGATCTGTGAGTCCTCGAAAACCATCTTCTCTCGGTCTGGCTATGTGACTCACGGTGGTGTGCCATGCATAATATTCCGGTGTGCACTATTTCTCTCCTTCTACCTATAACATAACCATGTAATCCCACTCCATTTCCGGGTTTGCCACTCGTGTAGCTGGAATCAAAGTACCATAACCATCTTCATGAAGTACCATTGTGGACCAAAGCGCAATATCCTGGATGATGCCAATTTGTCTAAGAACCCGCAGAGGTGCATATGGTTGGATACCACGTAGCCCAATCAGCTCAATGAAGTACAGATACCTAGTTCTGATGAAGGCATATCCCCCCATCTAAGAGTACTTCTATTGGATGGAATCCCAGTAAGATTGGTTAAAAACTTGCGCCACTCCTCCTCTCCAGGTGGCGCGATCCAATACCTTAAGCGATCCTCATGACTTTGGATGCGGCTGCATGCATCGATCGTATAGTCCATTTATGGATGGCGACTATAGAAGTGTTTATCGCCCAGACCTATAACAGTAGGTTGCAACCCCCATAGAAGTCGTGTCCCCTAGAGCAGGCGAATAACGACCGAAATACCTCTGCAAGTATCATGTGCACTAAAGTGAGCCTCTGTGGATCTGCAAAGACATTCATTACCACCGGCAGAATATTAATGTCAACATAATGTTGTCTCATTGGGAAAATCATGATTCCCAAAAATGCCAAGATGAAGACCCTTGGTCGCATATGCACCCATTGTCTGCAGGTGCAAACAAACTCATTCCTGTGCTCGTCATAATTCTCCACGTGGCAGAATCTTTTGAAAAGGTAATCCAGTTTTACCTTTCCATCCTCCACGTTACTTAGTGAAGAAAATATATCCAATCCCAAAAGCCTCAAGAAATCCTCCTTCCTTACAGGTGAAAGGAGTACGACAGCTTCACTTGAAGTGGAAGCACAGCAAATTCACTGACTTCCTCCAGGGTGGGGGTGATCTCGAAGTCCAAAAACCTGAAGGTCATTATGTTTGGGTCCCAAAACTCTGTCAATAGTGTAATGAGGGTCTTATTGGCTCGAACCCTCATTAATGACAATAGATCCCCTAAATATTCCCAAACTTCCGCACCATATACCACACAGATGTTTCCCCACCAATTCTGTAGGCTAACTGGGGAAGAGATGACCATTTGAATGTTTGGCAAATTTTGGTTGATATTCATCTGGTAGGAAAAGAAGAAGGTATAGTAAGTCGTTTATCTCAAATCCATTATGTGTTTTAGTTTAGATCGTCAACATCAATCATCACATAAAATATGTTGATAGGTTTGCAACCTTTGACGAAAAGGTGGTTTCCTAATTGGGATGACGATGCCTTGGACCATCACGCCTAAGGTTTATGCGACATGACCTATTTCTAGAGTAAGATTTTTTCTTAAATGTTTGAGAGTGAGACTAAATAGCTGCGAGAAGGTACACTAACCTAATTGCACTAACTCTAAAACTATGAAATCCAAAGAAGGTTTGGGGGAGTGTAGATACACCCCCCGTGTGAACCACAGCGTGTGAATTGTGTACCACTAAAGACTCAATAGGAAAATGCAAGTGATAAAGTGGTAACAAGTAGTGTTGTACAAACAAATAAGGAACGCAAGTTTGAATTTGGCTTGCGTCCTTTCACACAGAGCATGATATAAAGATACGTAAGGCACATAACATAATAAAGCATTAAAATTCTAGACTAAGCATGTTAAGGTTAAAATCTAAATTCATAAAATCCCCAGCAGAGTCGCTATTCTGTCGATGCCCTATTTCGAACAGGTCAAATAGCACACGACGTGTGGTGGCGTGTCGTGACTCCTAGGATTTGAATATTATTTTTTTTTAGAGTCGCCACCTAACTTTTATAGGAAAAATTAGGAAAACCCATTTTTTATTGTAAAAGCTCTGTCTTAGTCTATCGAAAACGTTTTAGAGATTCTAAATAAGGATTTTGGGTTACTCGAGGGGAAAGTGTTAGGCACCCCTCAGAGCCTATTCGAAGATAGTCCTTACGCTTAGTTTAGAAAAAATTATTACTTTTATTCATTTGCGAAAATGGTGATAAGAAAACTTTTATTATTATTTTTTGCTTGCTATTTTGTATGAAAAGAGATAAAACTTAAAGTATAACAAACATAATGCTACCATGTATAAGGAAATAATACAATCATCTCATATGTATATATGTTACATGAATATTTTAAGATATGAAAATAGCTTTTTATTTTTATGATTTGGACAAAATAAAGGGAAAACTTTATTATCCTTATATGTACAAAATTGAGTGGATAAAATTTATAGAAGTATTTTAACGCATGGAATAATTTAAGACAAAAGGCCAATATGAATAATATTTGGAAGTATGAAAAAAAATGTAAAATTTTACTTAATTTGTGAAACTTGAATAGATTTAGATTAGAAATAAATTGTGATATAATACGCAAGCGTAACAAAATAATAATAATAATAATAATAATAATAATAATAATAATAATAATAATAATAATAGTAATAATAATTGAAACAATATAAAATATTATGGCATAAATAATGGTAATAATAGATATGATATAAAATAATTATTGTGAAAATAATACGATGTACCTTGTACATGGTAGTGGATGAACATATATACCTTGTATGTTAGATGATTTTTAAATCAGGGAGAACTCAAAATAATATTAAGAAATAAGAAATGTGTCAAATATTTGAACGGTATTAAAATAAAACTAAATCACATCTTTTGGTGAGCGAGTTAATTATGAGATAAAAAATGGCTTGACTAATTAGCATCGTTAGTTACTTACTTGAAAGTTCCAATTAATAGGAGTTAAGCAAAGTTCCAGTTAATAGGGGTTAAGCAACTAATTAATATTTGAAAGAAAGTTGGAGTTAGTCATTTTGAACTTTTTTTTAAAAAAAAAACTTCGCCAACAGGTTTATGCTTAGGACAAAATGATTGCTCTTTTATTTTAGAAGGAATTATTGGTTTGCCCTTTCAATCTTTTTTATATATATATTTTTTTAAAAGAAAATTATTGGTTCGTGAAAATAAAATGAATGGTGGAATAATATGTGTCACTATACCTAGAAACGTTAAATGGATGAAAGATTTCGGAGGAAGCTAATCCTACATTGTCACGCCCCTTTTTTAACGCGTACTCCAAAACATTGGAATATTTTTAAGTTCGAAAGGGTTTTATTATTTAAGTGACAAGAAAATGAAAATTTATTTCGAAAAAGAATTATTTGCATTTTTACTCAGAGTCGCCACTTGGCATAGTCCGGTGTGCCAAGTCACCTTTGAAAAAATCCTTTTTTCGAAACCAATTGACTCTTAAACCAGTTTGCGCACAGAGATTCCGACTAAGGAATTCTGTTGACCGAGGGGAAGGTGTTAGGCACCCCTCGATCCCGTGGTTCGACCACGGTCGCTTGACGGAGTGTATCGACTATTTTTGGCATTATGAAGTGTATAAACCACAAAATAAAGCACGCAAAGCAATCAAACAAACAAAACGAAACAAACCGAAATGTTAATCCAGTCCAATTATTACAACCCAAAAATAGAAAAGAACTGAAAATAAACCTACGCTAATCCTAAACTAATGCTTTACCCGATGCCTCGGGCCTTCATCGCGGACGTCCTCCGGATACAAGGTACTTCGGGGCATTCCCCGGATAAATCAATACAAATCCTTCGGGGCATTCCCCGGCCAAATGAGTACAATTTAAACTTTTCGTACAATAAAGTAAAAGTATCATTCAAGCACATATTCAAAACACTCCAACAAATTGTTATTCCTAAATTTGCCTACCCGGCCTACGTTTGCCTATGCGATCTCGACTAAATACATAATTCCATCACATTCCCTTATACCGAATAGAACAAAGACAATAAACCAACGTTAATCTACGTTCAACTTTTATCAATTCCTACATTGCTTCCCTAAATCCCCTTATCAATCCATTAAAAACATGATCAACTTCAATTTTCAAACCACCAAAATCGACACACCAAACATCATGATCATGACAATCAATATCAACAAAGTGCAACAAAACATAATCACAACAAGCATAATCACAAGCAATTCAATATACAAAATAAACAAAAGAGAGCGGGTTAAAGAAATGGACCTCACTGACACTTGCTTTTGTCGATAATAAAGAAATCCGAAGACCAAAACTCGATCGGAGAACCTCACGACAAACAACCAACTCGGTATTAAAATAATAACCGGACAGCTCCAAAACCCGCGAATAAAACCTTACTATACGAAACCCAACCGAACATGACGACGAGATTCGATAAAAGCGACTCAAAAACCACTATCGACGTTGAAACATGAAACTGACAAAACCAAAATCAACGAGAGACAACAAGAAACCCAAAAGCCAAATAGATCGAGCTGGTCGGATCTGGTGATGGAGACAGTGACAGCCGCGGATCTGGCGGCGGCCGACGTCTGACGATTTGACCGAGAGTCGGCGGCGGAGACTCAGTCGACGTTACTGTTGTCGACGGTGACTGTTGCAGATCTGGCCGACGGCTATAGGAGTTGGTCGGCTCTCGGCCGGCGAATGGTGTTGTCACCGATGGATGACCGCGGTCGGAGCTGGCCGATGCGGAGCGGCGCTGGCACCAACGCCGACACTGTCGTCGTTGCTAGTGAGAGGTAGGGCCGGAGGCGGCAGATCTGGCGAGTTTGACCGGAGACGGCGTCGGTCGGATTTTTCTTTTCTTTTTTTTTTCTTTTTTTTTTAGTTTTAGGGAGATAGAGATGGTAGAGAGAGGAAAAGGATGGTGGTATTGTGATGGCCGGAGCTTCGGTCGGCGACGAACGGAGTTTTAAAGAGTGGAGAAGAGAGGATAGAGTTTAGAGAGAGAGGGGTCTTGAGAGATAAAGTTTTTGAGAGAGAGAGAGAGCCAAATCTGCTGATGCTTTTTCTTGGATTCCCCCTTTTTTTTTTGGTTCCTCCTCCCCTTTAGTGTGTAAAATGAATGAAAGTTATAGGGAAATTTCTTGGAAAGTTCCCTCATGGTCCCCACTATGTTTGTTGGTCATGGATGAGTGAGTGTATATATTTTCTTGACAAGAAAAAGAGAGAGGGGTGGGGTAACGTGGGGTAGTACACATGGTAAGACGAGGGTAAAAATGGATAACTTGGGTCTTCGGAAGGGACAAAATTAGGTGTCTACATCATGCCCCCTTTGAATGTAAACACACAGTGTTTTCAGACAAAGAAGTAGACAACGAGACAGAATTTTGTCCCGACCATTATTCAAAGGAAGACACAAAAGAAAGAAAGACTATCGGGTTTTGAATTAGGACATCCTACCCACCCAAGTTATAAAGGGACCGAGTAAAAAGTATTTCCAGGGATTGGACGGAGATGGACTATACCGAGTTGGGGAATCGAGTGAGGTTCCGTTGAGGTTTCGGTCCACAACTCTGTTATTACATCAAAAATGAAAATTAAAAGCTAAAACATAAAGGAAATTACAAAAATCCTATCTAACAGCTTCTGTTGGTTCTTGACTTGACTTTCATCACCCTATTCTTCAGGCGGGCTCCTGACTTGCAATTTCTTCCAACTTGTTTCTTGACTTTCGTTTCTTCACCCTATTCTTCAGGCGGGCTCCTGGCTTGTTATTTCATCACTTTGTTGCTATGCTTTCAACTTCTTCACCCTGTTCTGCAGGCAGGCTCCTGAAACCACGTCAAAACTAAAAGAAGAAAATTATCCCAAACAAATATTATTATAAAGAGAAATTTCGTTTCATGATAGAAAAATAAAGTTTCAAAAACAGAAATTGAATTTTTTTTTATTTTTTTATTTTTTTTATTTATATATATATATATATATAATATATATATATATATATATATATATATTTTTGCCCCAGTTTATCCTCAGAAGATGTTTCGGAGAAGTCACATCATACCTACTTGCATGTTGCAATGATGAATCAAGACTCTGACTAAGAAATGCATCTCTTAAGAGTAAAATTAAATAACCAAGACTAGGAAGTGTATCTCCTAAGAATTAAAGTGAGGGATTCTAACTAGAAAGTGCGTCTTCTAGAGATACAAGTTTAAGTTAAAAGTGTGTCACCAAAAAAAAAATGAAAACTAGCAAGGAAGTGCGTCTCCTAAGGATTAAGTACAACACCTCGACTAGAAAGTGCATCTTCTAGGAATCAAGGCTTAAGTTAGAAAGTGCATCACCAATGTTGCTTGTATTATCAAAACAAAGAAGTGCGTTTCCTTACCAATCCTGCTTGAATTACCAAAACAAGGAAGTGTGTCTCCTTACCAATGCCGCTTGAATTACTCAAATAAGGAAGTGCATCTCCTCACAAATGTCTCTTGAATTACTCAAACAAGAAAGTGTGTCTGCTTACAAATGTTTCTTGAATTGCCCAAACAAGGAAGTGCGTCTCCTTACAAATGTTTCTTGAATTGCCCAAAGCAGGAAGTGCGTCTCCTAACAAATGTTGCTGGAATTACCCGAACAAGAAAGTGCGTCTCCTTACAAATGTCGCTGGAATTACCCGAACAAGGAAGTGTGTCTCCTTACAAATGTTGCTGGATTTATCCTATAAGGAAGTGTGTCTCCTTACAAATGTTGCTGGGATTACCCAAATAAGGAAGTGTGTCTCCTTACAAATGTTTCTGGGATTACCCGAACAAGGAAGTGCGTCTCCTTACAAATGTTGCTGGATTTACCAAATAAGGAAGTGCGTCTCCTTACAAATGTTGCTGGAATTACCCGAACAAGGAAGTGTGTCTCCTTACAAATGTTGCTAGGATTACCCGAACAAGGAAGTGCGTCTCCTTACAAATGTTGTTGGATTTACCAAATAAGGACGTGCGTCTCCTTACAAATGTTGCTCGAATTTCCCACACCATGATTATCATAAGGCATTATTTCATTTTGAAAGCGTGGTCTCATTTTTCAGGAGGGTCCTGAACATAAAGTAAAGTCCCATTTTTCAGGAGGGTCCTGGACTGAAAGTAAAAATCCCATTTTTCAGGAGGGTCCTGAGCAGAAAGTAAAATCCCATTTTTCAGGAGGGTCCTGAACAGAAAGTAAAGTCCCATTTTTCAGGAGGGTCCTGAACCGAAAGTAAAGTCCCATTTTTCAGGAGGGTCCTGAAATGAAAGTAAAAATCCCATTTTTCAGGAGGGTCCTGAACAGAAAGTAAAATCCCATTTTTCAGGAGGGTCCTGAACAGAAAGTAAAGTCCCATTTTTCAGGAGGGTCCTGAATAGAAAGTAAAGTCCCATTTTCCAGGAGGGTCCTGAACAGAAAGTAAAGTCCCATTTTTCAGGAGGGTCCTGAACAGAAAGTAAAGTCCCATTTTCCAGGAGGTTCCTGAACAGAAAGTAAAGTCCCATTTTCCAGGAGGGTCCTGAACAGAAAGTAAAGTCCCATTTTGCAGGAGGGTCCTGAACAAAAAGTAAAATCCCATTATTCAGGAGGGTCCTGAACAGAAAGTAAAATCTCATGGATGTGCATTTCCAATGGTATCTGAATCAAGTGAAACGAATTTGCCCCTGTTTCAACAAAGAAAATTCGTCCGTTAAAAACTTAGTGGTAGTTTGTGGCACTTAGCTTTCCAGGCATTTGCTCTAATGTTCATTCCCTTCATTTTGTTTTAGATTGCTGACATTTGCCCCTGCTTTGTCGTGTCATTGATCCAAACTCAAATCATTAGGAGTGACTCCAAAATAACCACAGTATCTCTGTTTTGTCATGCTTCTTAAATAAATCCTTCAAACCTTGGTATTTCATAAGTTCTCAATTATGTCTCTTTCATATGCTGACTTTGTCCTGCATTATGCAATTGAAGAAGTTGGTGTCCAGTTTTAAATTCTTTTCTCACTTGTTTTGATATGGACTTGACTCAAAAACAAGAAAAATGACAATGACCTTTATTTGGACCACTGACTCGAGAACACAAAATAAAATAAAGAGAATAAAGAAAAGACAATGAGTGTCCCCATTTCAAACAAAGAAATGACAAATTTTCTAAAAATGACAGTCAACTCTAATGATTATGCCATGCCTTTTGGATTAAGCTACCTGATCTTTTCCATCAAACCTCTCCACCAATTATTGCTTAGTTAATGGCCTTGAAACTGAGTTGTTTCCTTAGGCCAATTGCATTCAGACCTCATTCAGCTAGTGATGTTTTGAAGGGTCTTTCCCTCAGCTCACCCTTGTCTTATGGTGTCTGTGAGGGTTTTTACTAATGAGACTCTCTTATTCTCTTTTCTCTCAACTTACTATCGCCTTACGGTGCCCATGAGGGTTTTCACCAATAAGACTCTCTCATTTTTATTTATCTCTTGATTCCTTGGGCTGAGGAAGACAGGTAGTTCCCCAAATACATCAGTATATCCCTTGCATGCTTTGCCTTAACATCCCCAAAGATTGATCTGAAGGTCTTTTCTTTGGTTGTAACTTGGATTTTGGATGGGGTTAGAAAGAAAGGATGGCGTGAGGCCCAAACAACACTTGAAGTGGGTTAGGACTTACAACTTTTGGAATCGACTCAAACAACAAGGATTAACTCATGCCCCAGTTTCTTTTGACAGGGTGATTCTAAATTATTTATTTGGTTGGACCGAGCCCTTAGTAGGGCAGCCTACGTATCTCACCCCCGAGAGAGGAGAATCAGGTCATGCGTAGTTCTGGCAGCTTGTCCTTTTGCTTTGATCTGATTTTTCTCTTCTTTTTTTTATTCTCTCTTTCACTTTGCAATTTTTTTTCTAACTCTATTTTTCTTGACACTCTTTTTGGAAACATTTTGGTCTTTTTTTTTTAACTTTTGACTTTATCCTTTTTTCTTGAAACTATTCTTTGAACTTTGCTTACTCTATCTTGATTCCAAAAGAGGGGTAAGAAAGAAAATAACACTAAGGCTCAAATGGGGTAAGCAAAGGATGACACAGTGTTTGGATAGCAGAATGAAATGCCTTCATCATATCAATCCTTGAGAATGCAAGCATATAACATGCAATGTGAAAGTACATGACCAATATCGCTTAGGACATGCTTTACAACACTAATTTGCCTTGAACATGTGTTTCACCTCTTTTTATATACTTGTCAAAGATACAACTCTACCTTTGTTGTGCATCCCTCACATCGAGTGATTCACGCTTTTGTGGAGCTGATTATCTTCTTGTTAACCTTGATATAGGGATCACACGTCCACTATTTGACCTGATTGGACCTGTCTTTCGATCGATAGCCAAGTTATTCTCAAAATAATTGCCTTAACCTATTACCAAATGTCTCAACACTCTATCTATTTTATCATATGCTCTTTTTTTCTCTTTTTGTCTCTTTTTTTTCTCTTTTTTTTTTTACCCTCTGATTCAAAGTTCACGCTTAAATTGGATTTTAAGATCTGGCTGAAAATTTCATTGCATGTCATATCACTAGAGTTAACACAAAATGTACTATGTAAAGAAAACAAACAAATAACACATATTTAAAACACAAGGAAAAAAATGGGACACTTCATTTAGTTGAAACAAAAGATAGAAGGGTTTGAACATAAACAACAAAAGGACAAAACAAGATAGATCCCGAACTACAACCCTGAAATAGTTCGGCTAGCAGAAAATAACACAAAACAAGCTATCAGGCCTCTTCCTAGTAGGGAGAGGGGTGACTTCTCAATTGCTCAGCTTGACATCTTAGCCACTGGTTTGCATATCAGCATGACTAGAGGTTTCCTCACTGTCAATGTTCTTTACCATGATTGATTTATCTTGAATCATCTTTTCAATTTCTCTTTTCAAAGCACGACAATCTTCAGTACTGTGACCCTGAACATCAGAATGATATGCACATCGTACATTAGGGTCAAAACTTCTTGAATGTGAGTCGGGAGTATACCCGAGGAGAGAAGTGATCATGTCCTGCTGTACCAATCGATGAAATAAACTTGCATACAACTCTCCAATGGGTGTGAAGTTATCTCTCGACTTCTGTCTCATTTCATTATTTGGCTTAAATTGAAAACCAGGCCTAGAAGGGTTTTGGTATGTATGTGGAGTTGGAGGATGACTAGGCAGAGTTGGCGCACGCCAGTGTGGGTAAGATGAAGGTTGAACATAAGGTTGCGCATTATACACTTGATATGGAGGTGGGGGAATGGGATATAATGGATTTTGATAAAGATTCTGTGGAGCTTGGGCATAAACTTGGGTTCGAGCCCGTGGGTAACGATGGTGTGGTCCTCTTGCCCATGCCTCTTGTCCAACTGCAATGGCAGATGTATCTTCCACATTCTTCCTTCCTCCCATACTTCCCAGACCTTTATGAATTTCTTGAGTAGTCGCTTTTAATGTTGCAAAACTCACAATGCGACCAGTCTTAATTCTATCCTCTATCATCTCCCCCATTTTGAGGACCTCAATAAATAGCTTGCCTAATGCAGGTAACAAGTGTTGATAATATGTTTCATCCTGCACTTGAATAAATGCCTCCACTATCTTACTTTCTTTCATTGGCGGTTTCACCCTAGCAGCTTGTTCACGCCATCTAATCGCATACTCTCTGAAAGTTTCAGTACTCTTTTTATTCATATTAGTTAAGGATTTCTCGTCAGGAATCAACTCCATATTGTATTGAAATTGTTGCACGAATTTATTAGCCAGGTCATCCCAGCTATTCCACTTGTCGATGTCTTGATCAACAAACCATTCTGAAGTTAGATCTGAAAGACTCTCACCAAAATATGCCATGAGCAACTCTTCCTTCCCTCCAGCGCCTCTTAGCTAGTTGCAATAGCGTCTCAAATGTGCTATAGGATCGCCATGTCCATCATACTTCTCAAACTTCGGCATTTTAAAACCAAGAGGAAGATGCACACCTGGAAACATGCACAAATCTTTATATGAGACACTTTTGTACCCTCTAAGTCCTTGCAAGTTTTTCATAGTCAGTTCCAAACTTCTCAATTTTCTGGCTATTTCCTCTTGTTCTTCTGTCATAACAGGTTTCTCAATGTTAGGAGGAAATTCAGGCGGTTGAGGAAAAACGTACGGACCCGTCGACTTAAATGTGGGCTCGGGAGCGTAATGCTGATCACTAAAAATATTCAATACAGGGTCGCTTGTAGAGTGAGGAATCACAACCGTTGGATTAACATTAAAAGCAGGAGCTTCAGACGGAAGTGGGGCTGCAAAAGCATGAATAGCAGGCGGAGCCGAGCATGTGGTAATTTTGTATTGAGGAGTGAGGAAACGAATATTGGAAGTGGTTGGATATTGTTGCCCCGGAGTCGATCCTGATGCATGTTGTGGCATATCAACAAAAATGGGAAATTATGCATGTGACACGGGAGGCAAGCTAGAAAGATGTTCTAGATTATCAGTGGGAACCGGAGGAGGCGGCACCCCATTAGCCCAAGCTCGATGCATTTCTATTATTTGCCGCCTTAATTTCCGAATCTCTTCATTATCTCCTACATTCTCATTCCCCGAACTCCCTATCTGATTAGTGACAACTAACTCGGTATCCTTGTTGGCCATAACTTTCTCTGTGACTTGGAGCAATATGGAGGACCAGCCAAAATGCCACAAACCAACCACGTTAAACTAACTGGACAAGTGATAACAAATGATTAGAGTTCAACAGTTTTTCAAAACCTCTCTATTTTATTTATTTATTTTTTATTTTTTTTTTTGAAAAGATCACCGAACCCAAGAAGGGCGCCTACGTATCTCACCCCCCAAAGGGAAGAATCAGGTATGCGTAGTTCGTGAAGTCGTGCCAAAATGGCCAATTGAACTCTTTTCTCTTTTTTTTTCTTTTGAAACTTTAAGAAGAAAAGAAAATAACAAATTGTCAAAAAGAACTGACGAAAATCTTTTTTTTGCATTTTTAGGCTTAACATCCTTATACAAAATGAAAGTTATGATTAACAAAGAAAAAATCTTTGAATTTTTTTTTTTTTTTTTGAATTTCATAGGAAAATGAAACTTGAAACTATTAAAGAAAAATCTTTTTGTAGTTTTCTTTTAGAGATGTATATGAAATACCTACTCTAAATGAAGAGTGAAGAAAATATTTTTGAATTTTTAGATTTCTGTACAAAATGAAATCTATGATTACCGAAAAAAGTGTTTTTTTTTTTCTGATTTTTTTTTTTGGATTTTCTTTTTTGAATTTCATGCGAAAAATGAAACCTGAACCTGTTAAAGGAAAATATTAAGATGTACATGAAACACCTACTCTAAATGAAGAGTGAAGAAAATCTTTTTTGAATTTTCGACATAAGATCAACCAAAAATGAACCCTACGACTATTGAGGAAAATCTTTTTTTTTTTTCAAGACATGTATGAAACACCTACTCTAAATAAAGAGGGAAGAAAATTAATATATATATATATATATATATATATATATTTTATTTTAAATAAGATCCCCGAACCAACAATAGGCTGCCTACGTATCTCACATCCCGAAAGAGGAGAATCAGGGGTGCTTAGTTCGTCCAGATTGGACAATTAACGATTAACTAATAAATTGATCCTAACTAAAGAGACACAATCGAAAACAAACGACTAAATCTTCTTTTTTTTTTTCAACTAGACGCTTTAACTAAGACTGACACCACCAATTATACAGAAAAGTCTTTTTGGTAATTTTTAGTTTTTGACAAGCAAACAAAACCTTCTCCTTTCTTTTTTTTTTTGAATTTGCGGTACTTTACAAAGCGTAAGAAAAAAAAAAACTTTTTGAGTCTTTGAATTGTGAAAAACAAAAGCTATAATGAATTCTAAAATAAGCTACGACATTCTCTCTTCTTTTTTTTTTTCTTTTTTTTTAATCAGTCCGTCAAATGACCACGTTACCCTTAAAATGCAACAGTTAGCACGTAGGGATGATTTAAAGGTGAGTGTCCTACAAAGGACCAAGTGGGCCCCACTAGGTCTCAATATGATGCACATAAGCATGACCTAAAGGCTGACCTACGTTGTGGTTCACTAACAAGGCTGTTCGGGGAAGCGTATGGTCGATAGTGGCTGCTTTGCTTTCCACCTACTCCATAACACCGACGGCTCCCCCCTAAGATAAGGGTGACTCAAACTAGAGGTCGTGTACAACACGTGTACTATGGACTTGTTGCAGAAAGAAGGCCGGGGGGTGGACTCATGATGTCAGATATAAAGCTGTAACACATAGGATAAATAATATAAACAAAGAGCACAAAAAAAAACACAAAAAGTAAAAATAACACAAACAATAATCACAAATAATGTTTATACACTCGTAATGCCAAGCAAAGCCGATACGACTCCAAAAATAGCTCGAATTCTAAAAACTTGTTTGTATCCCCAGCAGAGTCGCCAGAAGATGTCACACCCCCTTTTTAACGCGTACTCCAAAACATTGGAATATTTTTAAGTTCGAAAGGGTTTTATTATTTAAGTAACAAGAAAATGAAAATTTATTTCGAAAAAGAATTATTTGCATTTTTACTCAGAGTCGCCACTTGGCATAGTTCGGTGTGCCAAGTCACCTTTGAAAAAATCCTTTTTTCGAAACCAATTGACTCTTAAACCGGTTTACGCACAGAGATTCCGACTAAGGAATTCTGTTGACCGAGGGGAAGGTGTTAGGCACCCCTCGATCCCGTGGTTCGACCACGGTCGCTTGACGGAGTGTATCGACTATTTTTGGCATTATGAAGTGTATAAACCACAAAATAAAGCACGCAAAACAATCAAACAAACAAAACGAAACAAACCGAAATGTAAATCCAGTCCAATTGTTACAACCCAAAAAAAGAAAAGAACTGAAAATAAACCTACGCTAATCCTAAACTAATGCTTTACCCGATGCCTTGGGCCTTCATCGCGGACGTCCTCCGGGTACAAGGTACTTCGGGGCATTCCCCGGATAAATCAATACAAATCCTTCGGGGCATTCCCCGGCCAAATGAGTACAATTTAAACTTTTCGTACAATAAAGTAAAAGTATCATTCAAGCACATATTCAAAACACTCCAACAAATTGTTATTCCTAAATTTGCCTATCCGGCCTACGTTTGCCTATGCGTTCTCGACTAAATACATAATTCCATCACATTCCCTTATACTGAATAGAACAAAGACAATAAACCAACGTTAATGTACGTTCAACTTTTATCAATTCCTCCATTGCTTCCCTAAATCCCCTTATCAATCCATTAAAAACATGATCAACTTCAATTTTCAAACCACCAAAATCGGCACACCAAACATCATGATCATGACAATCAATATCAACAAAGTGCAACAAAACATAATCACAACAAGCATAATCACAACCAATTCAATATAACAAAATAAACAAAAGAGAGCGGGTTAAAGAAATGGACCTCACTGACACTTGCTTTTGTCGATAATAAAGAAATCCGAAGACCAAAACTCGATCAGAGAACCTCACGACGAACAACCAACTCGGTATTAAAATAATAACCGGACAGCTCCAAAACCCGCGAATAAAACCTTACTATACGAAACCCAACCGAACATGACGACGAGATTCGATAAAAGCGACTCAAAAACCACTATCGACGTCGAAACATGAAACAGACAAAACCAAAATCAATGAGAGACAACAAGAAACCCAAAAGCCAAATAAATCGAGCTGGTCAGATCTGGTGACGGCGACAGTGACAGCCGTGGATCTGGCGGCGGCCGACGTCTGACAATTTGATCGAGAGTCGGCGGCGGAGACTCAGTCGACGTTACTATTGTCGACGGTGACTGTTGCAGATCTGGCCGACGGCTATAGGAGTTGGTCGGCTCTCGGCCGGCGAACGGTGTTGTCACCGATGGACGACTGCGGTCGGAGCTGGCCGATGCGGAGCGGCGCTGGCACCAACGCCGGCACTGTCGTCGTTGCTGGTGAGAGGTAGGGCCGGCGGCGGCAGATCTGGCGAGTTTGACCGGAGACGGCGTCGGTCGGATTTTTCTTTTCTTTTTTTTTCTTTTTTTTTTTAGTTTTAGGGAGATAGAGATGGTAGAGAGAGGAAAAAGATGGTGGTATTGTGATGGTCGGAGCTTCGGTCGGCAACGAACAGAGTTTTAAAGAGTGGAGAAGAGAGGATAGAGTTTAGAGAGAGAGGGGGTCTTGAGAGATAAAGTTTTTGAGAGAGAGAGAGCCAAATCTGTTGATGCTTTTTCTTGGATTCCCCCTTTTTTTTTTGGTTCCTCCTCCCCTTTAGTGTGTAAAATGAATGAAAGTTATAGGAAAATTTCTTGGAAAATTCCCTCATGGGCCCCACTATGTTTGTTGGTCATGGATGAGTGATAGTGTATATATTTTCTTGACAAGAAAAAGAGAGAGGGGTGGGGTAACGTGGGGTAGTACACATGGTAAGACGAGGGTAAAAATGGATAACTTGGGTCTTCGGGAGGGACAAAATTAGGTGTCTACATACATATTTTGAAGCTTAAACAAACTAAACAAGTTTGACTTGATCCAAACTAAACATATTGTTTTGGGAAGAGAGTTACACGTGTTTCTGTCAAAAGCAGACGCGTGAACTCTTTTATTTAATGCACTGATCTTGCACATATTGATTATATATAAACAAATACACAAAAAATTGATTAAGAAATGATTATTTTTTATTCGTTCGGTATTTGATCGAAACAGTTTAAATTTCAAAAATATATAAATTGGTAAATTATAATATTAATATATATATATATATATATCAATATTTGAAAATTCGAGATCCCTCGGATTCAAAATAAATCGACAGATCGGGTCAAATTATATTCGTTAAGGTGGAATGACGAAGCTGGTATAAAAATTATACTGACTCGGGCTGATATCCGGGCTCTTGGCTGAAATTTATAACATAAGAGTTGAGGTTGGGTAAAAAAAATAAAATAAAATAAAATAAAAAAGAAAGTTGGATTATTGTTAGCTCGAATACTCTTTTTCTATTGAAATTAAATTTATCGATGTTTCCTAATATTCTAAAAAAATATTTTTTCTTAGTTTACAGACATAATTTGTACAGACATCTAACTTAATATTTTGTGACTTTCCTATTAACGAAATGCGTATATACATGTATATATAAGAATATAATAAAATACATAAAAATAAGAACATAATAAAAATATATGTACATCTTATAAAAGTATATTTTGCGTAATAAAAATATACATATAAGGTCACAATACTGCCCCAAAACATAAAGTTAGAAAGAATGTGGATGCGAATATCAAAAGATATATATTTGTGATTTTGATATCAAAAAATATTTAATTATATTCAATTAAAATAATTTTATAAATGAAAATAAATTTCCTTTTTATTAAAACTTGTAGAAATAGAAAAAGAAATACCAAATCTTATTTTTATTTAATTCTTGAAAATTATTTAGGACCAAGAAGCATTGAAAAAGTAATTAAAAGAAAAAGAATGAGTCAAAATTGGGTGTCAACAGTTGTAGCTATTAAATTGACTGGTTTTGCTACTTGATTAATTAAAAGGTGGGGAAAACTTTTGACTACTAAAGCTTTAACATTGAAACATGCCTCTGCCATGCCTTTATTTAATTTGCTCCTATCGTATACTATTTCATCATCTTTGGACTAGCCACTAATCCATATCTTTCCTTTATTTTATATGTGAACTGGGGAGTTGAGAAGTTTTGCGACGAAATTAGGTTAAACACTATTAGGATCGCAGAGCTTCGGAATCGCGCAAATTAAAAGATAAAACTCTTTTTGAAGTCCAGTATCTTTTTAGTCTTTCTTCTTTCTTATTATCCGTGTCATGATAAGTAGTTTTGATACTTGAATTAATATTTGAGTATTCTTATATTTGTTAAAATTGTTTAAAGTGTCATTATTTGATTATTGTGTTTATATACATTATTCTAACATTCGCAAATCACCTTTAAAAATGCATTAACTTTTTCATATTTTTACAAATAACACGTGATTATCGCTAAGGAAAATATATTTTTATCATAATCGGCTAATTCTTTTGAAAAGCTCATTATCAATATCTCGAATAAAATTAGCATAGTAACCTTCACGTCTTTCCTAAAATGCGACAATAAAGTTAAAAGATTTATAACTAATCTAATAAGAAAATGCATTGCTAAAACTTAGATTTACAAAAGAGTACACCCGCTAATTTTAACTTATTTTTAAGAAAATCTGAGATATATACATGCCTCCGCTACCACGTACAAGGTACACTATCACTCTTTCGTATTCTAAAAATACTCATACATATATTTTGCGATAATTATATTACTTCGTCATACATGGTAGCGTTATGTTCATTATATCTTAAATTTTCTTCAAACTAATAAATAAAAAAAAAGTTTTTTTCACTATCACCATTTTAAGCAAATAACAAATAAAAGTTTTTTTCTTAACGTTTTTATAAACTAAGTGTAAGGACTATCTTCGGATAGACTTTGAGGGGTGCCTGACACCTTCCTCTCGAGCAACCAAAATCCTTACTCAGAATCTCAAAAATGTTTCGATAGACCAAACAGAGTTTTCAAATAAAAAATGGTTTTTTCTAATTTTTCCTAAAAGTTAGGTGGCGACTCTAAAACATAAAATTTTAAAACCCAAGAGTCATTAAACGCCACTATACGTCATGTGTTGTTTTGACCGGTTCAAAATAGAGCGCGACAGTCGGATGCGAAAGGGTAGGGCGACGGGGCTTGATGAAATTTCGGTGGATTTTTGGAAGTATACTGGTGGAGCAGGTTTAAGGTGGTTGACTAATTTGTTTAATGGCATTTTTGAGACTGCGAAAATGCCTGAGGCTTGGAGATAGAGTACGATGCTTCCATTATATAAAAACAAGGGTGACATTCAAAATTGCAACAACTATAGGAGTATTAATCTATTGAGGCACTCTGTGAACATTTGGGAGAGAGTGGTTGAGCAGACATTAAGGAAGGTCGTGTCCATTTCGGAGAATCAGTTCTGATTTATGTCGGTCGCTCAACGACAGGGGCAATCCACCTGGAGAGGAGATTGGTGGAGCAGTATAGGAAAAGAAAGAGGGATTTACGCCTGGTGTTCATCGACCTGGAGAAGGGGTATGACAAAGTCCCTAGAGAGGTTCTTTGGAGATGCTTGGAGGTGACGGGGGTCCTAACGGCGTACATAAGAGCTATTAAGAACATGTACGATGGAGGGAAGACTCAAGTGAGGACGGAGGGAGGTGACTCAAAATATTTTTAGGTCGAGACAGGGTTGCATTAAGGATCGACTCTCAGTCCATTTCTGTTTGCGCTGGTGATGGACCTGTTGACGCAGAGAGTACTCAAAATGAGGTGCCTTGGTTTATGTTATTTGCCGATGATGTAGTGCTAATTGATGAGACGCGGGGGATGTGAATGAAAAATTGGACGTTTGGAGGAAAACCCTTAAATCTAAGGGGTTCAGGTTGAGTAGGTCCAAGACGGAGTATATGAAATGCAAGTTTAGTGACTTGAAACAGGAGGACGAAGTGGTAGTGAGGTTGGATTCTCAGGATGTTTGTAACGGGGATAGTTTTAAATATCTTGGGTCTATGATTCAGGGGAATGACGAGATTGATGAGGATGTCTCTAAACGTATTAGAGCAGGTTGGATGAAGTGGAGGCTCTCCTTGGTAGTGTTGTGTGATAAGAAGGTGCCCCTAAAGCTTAAAGACAAGTTCTACAGAGTGGCTGTCTGTCCGACCATGTTGTATGGTGCGGAGTGTTGGCCAGTCAAGAATTCCTACATTTAAAAATTGAAGGTAGCGAAAATGAGAATGCTGTGTTGGATGTGTGGACTTACTAGAGGGGATAAAGTTAGGAATGAGATTATCTGGGAGAAGGTGGGGGTGGCTTCGGTGGAAGACAAGATGCGGGAAGGAAGGCTAAGATGGTTTGGGCATGTGATGAGGAGGGGCACAGATACCCCAGTTCGTAGGTGTGAGAGGCTAGCTTTGGATGGTTTCAGGAGGTGTAGAGGTTGGCCGAACAAATACTGGGGAGAGGTGATTAGACATGACATGGAGCAGTTACAGCTTACTGAGGACATGACCCTAGATAGGAAGGCGTGGAGGTCGCTGATAAGGGTAGAAGGCTAGTGCGTGTGTGGGTTGTAACTAGTAGTTAGGGAGCTCTTGTGTAGCCGAGTAAGTAATCCCAGGACTCTGTCCATTGGTAAGAGCCGCTAGTGTATACTGCTACTAGGTGGGTGTCCTTTTCTTATTTCTTATTTTCGTATTGCTCTTACTTCGTATCTCTCTTATTCTTATTTTTCTTATTTCTTATTTCGGTTATGCCACCCATCCCGTTTCATGTATTACTACGACCTTGTTAAATATTCTTTATCTTGAGTCGGGGTCTATTGGAAACAACATCTCTACTTCTTCGGAGGTAGCGGTATGGTGGGAATACACTCGGTTTGTTGTTGTTGTTATATATATATATATAATTAATTAATTATCAATTTGGGTTAAAGTAACGTTGAACAGAGCAAATGAAGTACTACCTGATAAAGTAATGTCCACATATTCTAGTAGTCGAATTGCGGTGATGTATTGCTTTAATTTCTAATTTGAAAGGGGCCACTAACTTCAGCAGATCATTTCTAATATATCCAACACCATGGACAGTCCATGATGGACTTCCTACAATATGGATTTATTTTTTGGGCTTAACTAAAGAGCTTTCAGCTCTTGGCAGCAGGAAGTTATACCAGGAGGATTTTCTATACGTACGAAATTGGACTCATATTTTGCAAACGTAGTAGGAGATCTTCATTTACCAAACATAGCAGAAGTTTTTTTTTAAACCGTGTATGAAATCGTCCTTTGAATTTCATTCAAAGGTTAAAATTTTGCTCACACTTTTCATGTACGAAAACTGTATACAAATAGTACGAAATATATTAATTTCACTAAAGACTAACATTTTGCTCACAATTTTCATGTATAAAAACTATTTAAATTGTATAAGTTATCCATATCTCGCTTTAAGGCTTAGAATCTCTTTCACATTTTCTGTGTATGAAAACTATATAAAAATTATATATATGAACTATGTATATTTTGCCCATGTTGATTTTTGGAAATTTAATACAATTACAACAAGATTGTATACAATTCATAAATAACTCATAAAAAAATGATAATTTTGCATTTCATATGCATTAATAAAATTACTTGCATTCAGTCGCTTTATCAGTCCTTGTTTTCACTAAAACCCAGCGGCCACAACACTGTTCAGGAGCGGAAGAGATGATCCATAGCTCCCCGGAGCTATATGGAGATCAATATATTTTACTAAGAATCTGTTTGGCCATGAGAATTTTTTACTTTTTTTCTGTTTTATTTGAAAATTAGCCTTTGGTCATGAAAGTTTCAAATACAACTTGAATTAGTGTTATTTGAAATTGAGTTCAAATTTGAAAAACGCTCAAAATCTTGTTTTCACTTTCAAGATATGATGATCTTCCTAGGTTAAGCCTAAAAAATATTGACGTACGTCTCTGAATGTTTGCCATGTGTCATAATTAGGAAAAATTAATAAAAAGTTTCACGAATTACAAACCACATTTCATAAGTAAATCCTATGTCGACCTCTAGCCAAGGAGTGGAAATATCATCAGAATTTATGGAACACAGAGGGGGTAACTAAAACAGTAGTAGTAGAATAATTATAAGACTTATATTCTATGATAATACTTTTTCGACTGTGCTAACCAATAATGAACACCTTTTGCAATTTTGATTTAGACGAAAGTCCTTTATTTATTATATTACTGAATGCATTAATATGCATTATCATTAGTCATTACACACAATAATATTTGATCACTTCACAAGTCCCAACAAAGGAGTAAAAGTACATCCTCTAGCATATCTAGACAACGTTGAGCTAGAAGCTTCCAAGACATCCCATATCATTCTTGGCGGATGAGGTTAGATAATTTCTGCACTGACTTTGACAATTTTTGTCAGCACAATATTCTGGCGTAGTTCCACACCAACCCCATCTACTACAACACTTCCGCTTAGGACATAATCTACCACCAGCTTGCCTTCCGCATCGTCCTGGTGGGAAATTAGGTGGAGGTTGAGGTGGAGGTGAGGGTGGGGGCGGGGATGGTGATGAAGGAGGCGGTGATGGTGGGGGTGCGGAGGGAGGTGGAGCTGAGGGTGAAGGTGGGGGTGGGGGTGGGGATGAAGGAGGCGGTGATGGTGGGGGTGCGGAGGGAGGTGGAGCTGAGGGTGAAGGTGGGGGTGGGGGTGGGGATGGTGTTTTACATTGTTTTTGACATTTATCGGGAGCACAATAGTCTGATGTGGTTCCACACCAACCAGAGACACTACAACACACTCCATTAGGACATCCTCTACCAGCAGCTTGCCATCCGCATCGTCCCCGTGGGAACGGGGTTGCACAGTGGCTTTGTCAGAAATCAGTTCTACAAGAGAGTCGTGATGTTCCACACCAACCACTGTAACTACAGCACGCTCCATTAGGACATAGTTTACCACCAGCTTGCCATCCGCATCGTCCCTCTGGGTACGGGTCTGGACATTGACTCTGACCATCTTCCAGGAGAACAATAGTCTGATGTGGTTCCACACCAGCTGTAGATACTACAACACACTCCATTAGGACATGTTCCCCCACCAGCTTGCATTCCACATCGTCCCCGTGGATACATACGTCAGGGCTGATGCATTTCCTTGAAATACTTCAAGGCCAAATAAGGTTTCATTGGTTGGGAGATCAAAGGGAAGAGATGGCTCGGCAGAGACATTAAGGAGGAACAAAGCAAGAACCAAAAGGCTAATTGTGGGCTCTCTCATTCTCATCATTTTATTATGGTAGGATAGATAATGAGGATGTATGGATTGGTTAAGCCAGCTCAGGTATTTATAACCAAATTATATTATCAAGGGAATAAGGTTACGCCTCAATGCAACAGTCCATTTGTGTAAATCATCATATATCACTCATAGGCAAATTTAATTCAAAGGGCTGTGATTCATTGACACATTTGTATTGATAAACTTTTAAGCTGGCAATCTTCTCAAGATAAAATATACATGACATATCAATTATTATTCAATTAGATATCAATGTGAGAGATACTAAATCGGGCACGAGAGAAAAAATGTTCGCATGTTATATTAATAAACTTTCAGTTTTATGTTTTACTATTATGAACTAAAATTTACGTAAAACTTGCAACTTTAAGTTTTACAATTATGTAGAAAAAATTAAACAAATAATTATGTATTACTCTCTTTTAAGTACTGTCTTAATTTTGAATAGGAACGATTTTTAAGAAAATAAGAGAAAATTTTTAGTCTCTTAATTTTAATTAAAGATGTGTGTAGTATATATTTTTTGAATCTGTTAGTCTTAAATAAATCGAGTAGAATATGAAAATTAGAAGTACTTTCTTTAGACGGGCTAAAAGGTAAAACACTTAAAATTAGAACGGAAATATGTACTCTGATCTTATGATGTAAAAATTAAAATTCTCATACGATAACCTTTTGATTACCTTAGAATTTTACTTCTTTTTTTCTTTTTGAAACCCTAGGCCCCGAAATAAAAAAATACTTAATTGGGAACACATGCACACTGAACCACTAAGAAAATCTAGGATATTTTCTAGGACCACATAAAAAAACCTAGGAACCCTCATTCACTAGCATTATTTTCTCTCTTTCTCTCCGATTGTTGTATAAAATAACAAAATCATATATTTTTTTCGTTACATTATACATGAATTTGTTTTATTATGTAGTGATATTTCTCTATATAAAATGAAGGTTAGAGGAGTAAAACACTTTGGTGATTAATAAAAAGTTAGCATCAAAAAATTGTTGTATTCGGGTACACAATCTGTATGTTTGTACAATTCACTTCACTTTAAGTTCAAGATAATTTCGAGAACAACACTGAAGTTTAACACCTTCAACACAAGTTCAACATGAACTGCCAAGGAAGTAAGTTTATTTAAAAGAAACAAGATGAAGTAGAAGTAGAACCAAGTCCTCCGATTTCACGGAGTGTCCTTAAGGAATTAATTCCCCTCAAGTACCTGAGGTTGAAGAAATTTTCCTCCTAGGATAAAATGGCTCACAATCTGAATGCAACGGTACCTCAAACGTTCAGATTCTTCGAACACACTCAACGGCTGATGATCACAAAGATTTTTTCTTTGATGAAGAAGAGTGTTTTTTAGTACTTAAAATTAGTTCAGCTATTTATAGTCATCAACTGTTCCTTCGGAAAGGAAGCAACACAGTCACCCCTTTTTCGAAACACTTCCTCGAAGGATTGCGTCCCTTTCGAGTTGCGTTTCTACACGTGTCTGTATGACACTCATGGAAAAATATTTTTGGATTAAAAATTTCACTTGTTTTTTCAAGTTTCAAATAAATTTTATCTAAAATATTTATCACATTGTTTGCCAAATTTGAATATAAAGCCAAGTGAGCAAAGGCAAGCACAAGACTCCTCTTGATTTTACCTCACTATCTACTTGAAGGAGTGTTTCTTAATAAAAACACAATAAAGTTGTTTTCTTCCACCAATGTGGGAGAAATATACATTCCTTTAAGTGTGAACTCACTTTTCCTCCAAGAATTTCCTCCATTTTTCATTCCCACGTACAATTGAACCCAACAAAAATATCTAATCCGTGATTGTAGGTGCTACAGTTAGCACAAAATTGAGGATGATAAATATATTTTACTATACGAAGTCGACGCTTATGAGAATACATAGTTATGCACTTTGATGCCCGCATATTGGTGGACGTGCTCAAAACCTCAAAGATGAAGGCAGACTGTACAAGGAAAGCTCACGCATTAATATATCTAACACAAAAGGATGAACTTCATTGAAACTTTGAAAGCAACTTGCCAATAATAATATATCTAACATATTATTTTATGTTATGGACTTACGTCTTACTTGAAGGAAAAAAAAATCAAGTTCTTATTTTGAAATTAAAAAGAAGAAGAAGAAAGTAATAAAGCATATACATTAAAGAAGTCTAAATTTAAACCTGTCTAACGGGCCGGGCCGGGTCAACCCGGAACCGGCCCCCTCTCTCTAACCGGGTTACGGGCCGGTGACGGGCCGGTTTTGGCCTTAACCGGTCCGGGCCGGGCCAGGCCGCACAGTAAAAAAAATAAAACCCACCCGGAACCGGCCCACTTAACCCAATCGGGTCAAACCCGCTAAAACCCGGTCAAACCCGGATAAAAACCGGTCAAATATACACTACATATACGCTATATACACAATCTATACATTAAATATACACTTCTATAGAAGATATATACAATGTATACATTAAATATACACTTCTATAGAAGATATATACACGTGTATACATTAAATATACACTTCTATAAAAGATATATACACATGTATACATTAAATATACACTTCTATAGAAGATATATACACGTGTATACATTAAATATACACTTCTATAAAAGATATATACACATGTATACATTAAATATACACTTCTATAGAAGATATATACACGTGTATACATTAAATATACACTTCTATAAAATATATATACACATGTATACATTAAATATACACTTCTAATCTTCTATAGAAGATATATACACGTGTATACATTAAATATACACTTCTATATAAGATATTAAAACTTTAAATTGATAAATAAAAAAAAATAAAAAACAACGACTAAGGAGTGAATGAATTTGTGGAATTTTATTGATTGCAAAATGATCCAAAATTTATAATTTACATGAATGAAAAATCTATAAATTATGCATCATTTTTTCCAACTCATTCATGTTAATATTAATTGGAATTTGCATAGGATAGTCGAAGTCAACGGGGGCAAACCCATGCATTGGACTTGATTCTGTTGAGTTCTCCCGTGAAGTCATTATTTCTTCAAGTTTGAGGTCGTCGCTTGGCTCTGGTTCCATTCCTTGGTTTCTTCTTTCTGCTCTAATCCAATCTCTAAGGGAAACTAAAACATTCATTGCGTTGCTTCCCAATGAGTGTCGGTTGTCTCCAAGCTGCTGTCGTCCCTGACTGAAGGCGCTCTCTGATGCAACGGTTGACATTGAAACATTCAAGATATCTCTGGCTAATCTTGAAAGTACAGGATATTGTGATTCATTATTTCTCCACCAATCCAGTGAGTTGATCCGTCGTCTGCGATCCTCTGGTAGCGTCCGCAGATAATATTTCAGCTCTTCCCGATAAGTTGATGTGTAAGCTCTCTCATCCACACTGTTCCAACAAGTTAAATCATAAAACGAATCAGGAAAACCACTATGTGCCGACCTTTTAGAAGATGATGGCTCCTCGGGAGGATGAGGAGCGACAGTTGGACTGATATTTGTAGGTACGGCTGAATCAAATAAATCAGCATAGTGATTATATAATTTTTCTATATAATCTTTTGCATCAACCGTAGCCGTCCACAAATCAGGCTGCTCTTGTTCAGACTCACGGTTAGTATTTATTTCTAAGTTAGCATAAATAAGAGTACTAAAGTGACACATATGATTAAATTTCATGCAAGGATTTAAAATAGCACCAACCAAGTAAATAGGGGGAATCGGGAAGAAATATTTTTTAATTCGTAAACATAGCGCCAACAGCTTCTTTATAACCTTCTTTATTTTTATATTGTTGGAGCAAACCAGAAATATCGGCTATATATGCCAAAATATTACAAACAGTAGGATAGTATGCACCGGAAAATTCAACCGTAGCTACATAAAATTTTTCTAAAAACTTAACAAGATCATTAATTATAACCCAATCAGAATTATGTAACATGCAATCAGCAGAATCAGCAAAAGAACCACAGTGTTGGTTAAAAGTTAGTGTAATAGGAATTCTATATTTATAACAAGTTTTTAAAAATTCATACGTAGAATTCCATCTAATATCAATTTCCTCAGGCATTAAAATCGGTGTAAGTCCATTTTCTTGACATTTAACTTTAAATTCTTTAATTCTCGCTCTACGATTATTTCCTTGAATGAAACCTACGGCAAGACGAATTTTTTCAATATAAACCTCAAAAAAGTCAAGACCATCTTTTACAATTAAATTATAGATATGACATGCACACTTAATATGGAAAATTTCAGGAAAGGGTGGAGATAACGTAGATTTTATTTTTGTTATAGCATTCTTGTTGTTAGAAGCATTATCAAAAGCAATACATAAAATTTTATTTTCTATACCATAATATCCGGCAATTTTAATAATAGAATCAGAAATAAATTGTCCAGTATGTTTGCGATCTTCATCATATAAAAAAGCAAGAATACGTTTTTGCATTATGAAATTACTATCCATCCAATGACAAGTAACAGTTAAATAATCATTTTTATTAACAGCACGACCAAGATCAGAAGTTAGGGACAATCTACATTGAATATTTTTTAAGAATGTTGATAAATAAAAACAATATTGTGAATGGAGTTTAAAAATATCAGACCGACAAGTAGTTCTAGGAATACCATTAAACATAGGATTATAAATTGCTTGTATATAACGGATAAAAGCATCAGAAGAAGGAAAAGTAAAAGACAAACAACCCACAGCTACCATTTTAGCTATTTCTTCCCGGTCCCTCAATTTATTATACTTTTTCGCTACTTGACCGGTTGTTGGGTCCATTCTAGTTTGCGTTGACCCACCAACATCCCCACCACCTTTTGCAATATTTAACTCTCTTTTGTGATCTTCAGCTATATGTCTCATTAACGTACCCGTACCCCCTTGCTTACCGCCACTTCTATGCTTATATATTTGTTGACAAATATTGCACTGCACCTCAATATCTGATATACGTTCAAAAAATTGCCATGCAATACTAGTTCTTTTACGGGGTTTTGGGGCACTGGGAGGACGGGAAGGGAGATTAACTGATTCAGATCTAACGTTAGCATCTCCTACTGCGGGTGTTTCAGCAATATTTTCATCATCTTCATCTACATTAACTGCATCTACTTCATTTTCTTCTTCTATACCGTAATTTTCTTGAAATTCTACATAATCCATATCGTGAGCACCTACACCTATTTCTTCCTCAAAAGGTGTACCAAGCGGTACCGGAGGCGAAGGCACACGGGTATATCTATTACTTGAACTACCTCTACCGCTAATAATTCGCTTTTTACTACCACTACCGCTTCCGGAACAAAAATTTTTAACACCTTTAGCAGCGAGGTTTTTTAATTTATCCATAATATAAATTAAATTAAACTAAAAATATTCAAAATACACAAATATAACAAAATTAAATATTAAACAATTAATACAATAAATAAAAATTAAACGTAAGAGATGGAGCGACAATACCAAATTTTGGAAGTATCCGAAGATTGCGACTTTAGAAACTTCCGCTCTTACTTTGTAAACAAAAAAATAAAAAATTAAAGTGAACACTTTAAGAAATTAAATATATTGAATATTTGAGAATTGAGAATTGAGATTTGAGAGAGAATGAGATTTGAGAGATTGAAAAATTGTGTGAGAAATGATTTGAAGTTGTAGGGTATTTATAGATTTATTTTGAGGATTAAAAAATATTTTATATTTTTTTTATTTTTTTTAATGAAATGGGCCCAAACTAGCCGTTTGGACCCAAAAACGGTAATATTACCGTTGGGCCAACGGCTAGTTTGGCCCAACAGATTTTTTTTTTTTTTTTTTTTTTTGGGTTACCGGGCCGGGCCGGGCCGGTTAACCGGCGGGCCTGGACCGGGTTGGTCCGGGCCGGGTTAACCGGGCCCAATTTTTTTAAAAAATCGGACCGGGACCCGGTACCCTAAAGCCCTAGGGCTTTCCGGGCCGGGTCAAACCGGTCCGGTTTGATGTTACGGGTCGGGCCGGGCCGGGCCGGGTCAGCCCGGCCCGTTTGACACCTTTAAGTCTAATAAAAGATCATGTATTCGGTGTGGACAAAGTGTTCACCACAGAATGTTCATCCGAAGAGCAGAGACTGTGGCAGAGGTGGCAACGACTTCGGCTATTAAAGTTTTTTTTAAAAAAAAAAAATTATTTAAAGGCACAATTTCTCTTTTACCCTATTGGTCCTATCTAATTCTAAAGACAGTATTATTTTTTACTTTTTTAAAAACTTTTTTGATAAACTTCACAAAATTTACTTATTTTCTAAACTCTACGCTCGATCATAAATGTTTACACATAAAATAGAATAAAAGGAGTATCAAGTTACGCCCTTTTCTTAATGTAAAAATAACATAAATCTCAACCTTATTAGAATTATTTACATTTTCTTTCACTTCCTTAATTACTTTACTCTCTCTCCCCTATTCATATACATAACAAGGCCTACATATACATAAAAACCTTTGTATATGACAAAACCAATATATACATAATAAAGCCGATTCATACACATAACAAGTACTAACAAGACCGACATATACAAAACATGGCCGACATATACATAACAAAGTCGATTCATATACATAACAGAGCCGACATATATTAGAAGCTAGGTATATTTATTTTCAGAGAAAAATGAAATTTTTGTAATATGTTTGAAGAGATAAGATATTTTATAATAAGTGAAACTTAAGTCGTTAGTTTGTGTAATTTTTAGTTTCTTAATTAAAAAGGAACTTATGTTTGATTTTTTATTTTTATTTTTATCTAATAACTGGTGGGATATTTAAAGCAGCAGAGCCGATGCGCATACTTCTGTTTGATTCTGACTTATGATAAGCAAGAAACAAATTAACAGAAATTATAGCTCTACGACTAAGACATAGGCGACGCTAATTTCACATATAATAATGTCAAATAAGACAAAAGTGTTGTCCCTTTTACCCTAAATTGTATGTTTGATTCCTTATTTTTTTTTTTATAGTGAATCATGTGAATGTCACGTGACATGGTATACCTACGTGTTTGGTTTAAAAAATGGAGAAGACATAATTATTCCATTAAAATTGGATCGCTTTTGCAAATAGGTATTTGAATTTTGCACCACAAAAAAGAAATAAATTAATGTTAATATATTATGTTTGAATCAAATTCAATTTTTAATGTTTTTGAACCAAACTAATTAATATTTATTAATTTAGTTTAAAAATCTTTTCCTTTATACTTTTCTCTCTCCTACTCACCTCCTTCCTCCCATTTCTCCTTCACTCAAAGTCTCAAACCCCCACCCCCATCTTTCTTTTTCTTTTTTCTTCTTCTTAAACTAAGCCCCCTCCCCTTCTACATTTCTTATCATTTCGACATGATTTTGTTGAGACAAAGTCTTTTGTTTTTCAAAGTTTCAATGTTAATAGGGATTGGGGAACCGGAAGAGAAGATGGGCTTTTAAGCCTTTTATAAAGAATTTTAAAAAAATTCATATGTGACGCTTTTTAATTTGTTTTTGCAGCCAATCTTTCTTCTTCACGTGCGTTAGTTGAGTGAATACAAACATAGGCTAAAATTCGTGTCAAAATTACCCATTTACAATGGCCGATCTTTATAACTTTTGTGAGGTAATAGGAGGCCTGCACATTTAAGGTGTTTTTTAGCAAATTTGGGACAATTTCGATGGTGATTTTATGTTTTTTTTAAAAAAAAAAAAAAAGGAGTAAGGGCATCGTTTTGCAGGGTAAAGATGGTTATATTCACCGACCAGGATTCTAGTGTATTAATAGGTAACTTGTTCTGATGGTGTACATACCTCCTCCATTTTTAATTAAAGATCTCGATTTCGAATCCCTCGGTACAGAGTTTATTTTGTTAGGGAGTGTATCATCTCCATTTTGGAAGTGTGTGAATTCAAATTTTGTCAAACTCTAATATAGATATCAAATACTATATAAAAGTTAATAATTTTGTGTGGACTAAAATAAAATGTCATTATCATTTTTGTTGTCCTTTATTCAAGTTTGTAAAGAGTGATTTTCGACATGAGTTAAATACAAAGGACTTTTTCAGAAATATTATAGTTTGGGTCTTATTAAAAATCTATCACTATAGTTTATTTACAATTCATGGCAACAGTTTGTGATATTAGGCATAAAATGATTAAAAAAAATTGAGATGAGCAAGATTGGTAGAGAGATAGTGAGTGGCGAGCGAGAATTGGACGGAGACAAGAGAGATACTAGAGAGAGGACGAATACAGATTGTATTGACGAATATAATTTGCATATCTTCAAAGATATAAACAATAAAAAATACCTATATGTTCATTTAGCTAATTTTACTACTTGTATTCATGTGCACATTTATAAGAGCAAATTATAATTTGGAGAATCCATCCTCATCACTAAGATAAAAATTTAAATAGTTAATCAACTGAAATACGTACTGAAATTTTTCTTTCCTCGTAGTTACTGAGCTTTCACTTTTTAAGATTCTCCTGTTGTTTTTGTTTTTTATTTTTTCTTAGCAATTAAATACACTTTCCGTCTTTAGTGTTTGACTGAAATAAGAAAAGAAAAAGATATTCTTTTTTATAAAATCTTTGTTCGGTCAAACATTAAAAGAGGAATCTTTTAAATTCTCTTATGTTTAATGAGAGAGAATAAAGCTGAAGCGGACACGAGGTCGATATGTCAGCTTCAGTTGCTTCAATTGTGATTTTATTATATTATTCTTAATTAATTTTAATAATTTATTTATATATTAGAAAATTAATAATATTTAATAAAAAATTTAAAATAGACACCTATGACATGTCTGCTTCAACTACTTCAATCGTAGTCTTACTATATCATTCCTAATTAATTACTATTATATTTTGAATTAAATATTATAAGTTATTTATGTTATTTATAACGTTTTCGGGTACAAGAATCTGTATATACATGCAACAATAACTTCAACACAAGTTCAAGTTTAAGACAAGAATACTTTTGAAATTCCTTAACACCTTCAACACAAGATTATGAATAATTTATCCAAGAAATATGTTAACTATCATAAATGAGATGAAACAGAATCCCCCGACTTCACGGAGTGTCCTTAAGGAATAATTCTCCTCACTGCATCCGAGGTTATGAAATCTTCCTCCCAGGTCAAATGGCCAAACAAACCAACTGTAGCGGTACCTCAAACAATTGAAATCTCTTCGAACCCACTCAACAATTTGATAGGAATCACACAGAATATTTTTGAAGATAAGAAGAGATTGTATGCTCAAAAAAAATTTCGTACCTAAACCCGTGGATAAAAGCAGCTTTCTGCCACTGCATTATTAATTAGCTTCTGCACTGCATTTCAAAACAATATTTCTGCCACTGCATGCATGCATATAAATGGAGGATCAAAAAACAGTAAAAAAAAATTGTTGCGTTTTTTCCTTTGGTATTTTCGAATTAAATTTCTATCAAATAAATTTTGTCCAAAAAGATAGATATCATCAATCGATCATTTAACAAATGCAAATCCAAATTTGAAGCCGAAGCCGAGCTGAGCGAGCAACGATGACGGCGGTGAGAGGCACCACCTTGTTCTTGCCTCACTATCCATGTGGAGTAAGTACTCCTTATTATAAACACTTCAAAGTTTCCTTCTCCCACCAATGTGGGAGAATTAGTGAACTTTTTCTTGAAAGAGTACACTTTCCATTTTAGTGTCTTTCTTTCTCTCCACTATTTTCCCTCCATTTTCCATTTACACTTTTTCATACATATTGAACCCAACAATCCCCCACATGAATGGGGAATGACTACTTTTTCATAAAATTTTTCGGACAAATATGTGATCTTCAAGCAAAGACTGATTTCATCTGGATAAGTGCGTTTTCCTTTGAACTTTCCATAGTGAACATGCATCGGATGCATACGGTCAATCAGTAGATTTGATATCTTTGAACCATCGGGCTTTAATGTACACCTAGACAACACATGTCACACAACCAGCCTTTTACCATTTATGGTTCTCACGATTTTGTTCTTTTCAGCTATGAACACGTCCCGATTTCATGAGAGCTTAGAGAACAGGTCTTTACTAACATTCTCCTTGAAGCGGCTTCCACTTTGCCCTCACATATGTGATTTCTAAATGTTCAATCCTATAGATTAAACTATTTGGTCAAATCTACCAAATTTAGATAATCATTAAAAGACTTACACTATAAGTCTTATCCTCGTTTACTAAACATTGTCTACATCATGAGAATGGGTTGAGTATTTGACAATGTTGAACCTGTCAGACACAACTTTGTTTGATCTCCTTGAACCTAGCTCTTGGGATCTCTAGTTTTCTAGGTAGAGTTACCGCCATGCTGACTTGTCCTAGGCCTTAAACCCATTCCTTTGGATGTTCTCTCAACTCCTTCTCTAGATAGGCCTTTTGTAAGTGGATTCGACATATTATCCTTTGACTTCACATAGTCAATAGTGATAATTTCACTAGAGAGAAGTTCTCTAACGGTATTATATCTCTGTCTTATGTGACGAGATTTACTGTTATACATCATGCTCCCTCCCCTATCTATTGCTGCTTGGCTATCACAGTGTATACATACTGGTGCCACTGGTTTTGGCCAATAAGGAATATCTTCCATGAAATTTCGAAGTCATTTTGTTTCTTCACTGGCTTTATCCAATGCGATAAATACAGATTCCATTATAGAACGAGCAATACAAGCCTGTTTAGACGATTTCCAAGAGACCGCTCCTCCACCGATAGTAAATACATATCCACTCGTGAATTTTACTTCGTTCGATCCGGTGATCCAATTTGCATCACTATATCCTTCAATTACCGCAGGATATTTATTATAATGCAAAGCATAGTCTTGAGTGTCTTTAAGATACCCCAAAACTATTTTCATTGTCATCTAAAGAGTTTTATTAGGATTACTCGTGTACCGACTCAACTTACATATAGCGCATGCTGTAGACACGTGATTTTTGATCCTCCCTAAACTTTAACTTGTTTATCATTATTAAATATTTATATTTAATTATATATTATTTTAATTATTATTTTTAATTTTAATAAAAAAAATTTAAATAATAAATAATTAAATGAATTTAATTTTAAGATATTTTATTTTATTTTATTTTATTATGTTTATTTTTCTTTTTCTTCTAATGTTTAAAATAATACAAAATTTAAAATATAATAATTTTTGTTTTATAAATTTTTAATTAATAAATTAATAGTTTTAATATTATTTTATTTATATTTGACTATTTATAATTGTTATTATGTTTTGTTAAATATAAAATTAATTAATTATTATATTTGTTATTATTATTATTATTTTATTTATTCATTTTTATTTTATTTCATTTATTTATTATTACTATTATTTTCTATATTTTCTATATAAAAAAGGGGGGAGGAGCTTTAGGTTTTAAATTTTAAAATCTCCTTTCCCTATCAGATAATAACCATCCCCCCCCCCCTCCAATAAAAAGATAACTACTCCCTCCCAAATATCTGTATTTAAAGAATTCTACGTACTTTACAAAAAACATCATCAGATACTGCAACAAGAAATCAACAAAAAAAAATCAGAAACATCTGAGAGAGTAAAAATCTTCAGGAACAAACATAGAAAAAGAAAAAGCATCGAATTGAAGTTTCGTAATTTTGTTTGAGTTTCGATTCTGGTGACGATATTCAAGTATTTTGCTTTAGTTTCAAAACAGGTTCTTATTCGACTTTATGTTTTACATGATTTTTCGTAGTAAAGCAAAACATGTTCAATATTGTGTTAATAATCCCATTATTTGATACGTGATATTATTTATTTATTATACTGAATAAAAATGTAGCAATATACACTGTAATATATGTATTCACTGGTATAAACAAATGCATTCATACTATTTCGTATATACATATACATCTGCATACACAATGAGAGATCGGAGATGAGAAAAATAATGAAGAAATACAAAAAAAGCAGTAGATCGGGAGTAACATAAAATCAGGGATCAATATAATTTAAAACATATAGTTTTTGCGAAAAAATTAACCGTCGAAATCGTCAAGGAAGCCAGCAACTCGATCCCGTTCCCAAAACCCTCTATCGGTGACGCCATTAATGGCAAAACTGATACAGAACCATCAAATCTGGCCGAAATCCACGCCATAGCGGCGTCAAAAAATCTCACCGGTAAACCAACCATGGCTGTCGTCGTCAATCTCCCCCCGTCGCAGCTGCCGCCTCCCTTTTCCCTCCCCCACGCACGCTAATCCGGTCATCAACCATCAAATCCCGTCATCGCCAGTTCCCCAGCGCCGACGACCCGGTGAATCTCCAATAGCCAAGTTTCTTCTTTGATCAAATTGACCTTTCAGTCATTCTGGAGTAGCATACTCCATTTCTTGATTTGCAACTAATCTTTTTTTTTTTACTATTATTATCCTTTACATTATTTATTTATTTTAATAAATATAGCAATTTGGATTTAATACAAATTTAAAACTTATATCAGAAACTTACTGTAATTTTTTTAAATTATTTTGACAAAAATTCAAAATTTCCTTACAAATATATTTTTAAAAGTATTATTAAAATTAAAATTTAGCATAAAATGGGTATCTTTATGTGTTTTATTATTTATTTTATTCTATTATTTACCATTATTAATCAAGCTTAATAATTAATTATTGATTTAATTAATATGTTAAGTAATATTTTATTATAAAAATTTAGGTAAATTTTAGGTACGTTTAAAATATTCGTCTCAATTAAGAATGCAGTGTACGCATCTTTTTGGGACATTTAAAAATAAATTTTGATAAATATTTTTCTATAAAATTAAATTTACATCGATTTACTTAATATAAGAAGTGTAAGTAGATGTTTTCGGTATAATAAAAATGAGCGAATCAAAATAATTTAAGTCAAGATAAGTCAATAAAAGCAACCGTGCTAGAACCACGGGACTCGAGGGGTGCCTCACACCTTCTCCTCGGTCAACAGAATTCCTTACCCGATCTTCTATTTTTGCAGACCAACAGAGAGTCACTTCCTTTTGATTAGGGATTAAATAAGGTGACTTGGAACACCAAAACTCAATTTCAAGTGGCGACTCTATAAGTAAACTAATTCCTATTCAATATCGTCACTTTAATTAGAAAAACCCTCGACCTCGAACTCTTCGACCTCTAACTTTGGGGACTAATAAGAATTTGAGTTTTTTATATTGACTTATACTTTCTTTAATTATTGCTGATATGGTGTTTGTTGGCCTTATGTGCTACTTGTCGCTTATTTACCGCTTTGATATTGATTGAATTATATTATATATTGTTTTCTCTTGCGCACTCCCTCCGAGTCTGTAAAATAGGATAGAAGGAATGCAACACATGCATCCTACTTTCCTTTTGAGATAGCCGGAGTGTCAAGGCACCTGGTGAAGGATATAGTCACACATGTTAGGCGGGGTTCGGATCGATAACGAAGGTGGTGTTGCCCTGCTACCGACCAAGTTGTCCCTCCCCCTGGTTCGAGTGTCCGCTCGGGTAAGCCAGTCTAGACACCTATTCCTATTAGGCTTAAACTTAGAAGAACTGAAAACTCAAAATTTGGTTATCCCTATTAGGTGCCGCTTTATTTGCATCATATGCATTTGACTTAGCAGGACTCGGCACAGGGCCGGGTCTGTCTAGGACAGGTAACCTACTTTATAAAGACCAATATATGCATCCTACGTGCTCTTTGTCATTTGTTTGGAAGACTATTTGTGTGTTGACCGATTTTTAGGCAACATTAAAATACAAGAGATTAAATTATCGTCACATTTAGTGAATCATTTTGAAAGAAAAATTTTATTTTTAAAAGAGAAAATTTTCAGTAACATGGTTTTATGGTTTTTATGAACTACGATGGTCTGATTTTCATTCTTTAGTGAGATACGTAAGAAATCCTGTTCGGAATACGACCCTGTATTTTGAAAACAATAATATATATATATATATATATATATATATATATATATTCACAAATTTACTTAAGGATATTTTTGAAAAATAATAAAATTATATTAAAAATTAATCATTTTCATGAATATTATTATTTTTATTTTATCCTTAGAATTAGTTTTAATACAAATATTAATAGCCTGGAACTTCAAGGGTCATGAGATGAATTTTTTTTATAAAGTAATAAAATATGTAACGTATACCTTAACAGTATTGAACCTTTAGGGGTCATGAGGCTGAAATTTTTATACAACTTCATACATAAAACAATCATTCCTTTTTTTTTCTAAAGTCATTCTATTTTCTTTTCTTTTCTTTTTGTTCCTTTTAAGTGTACTTAAAGGGTATTGTTTCCAAATATATAGTTAAAATTGTCTAGAGGTCTGTTATTGCAAAGTTTTTGATAAAGTCAATTTAAATAAGTGTTTTTCCTAAATATATCAGTCATGTTTTTCCCACTTTGATTTTGGTAAAATTGTTCTTTGCAACTAAGTAATGGTCGCACTAGGTCTCAGGAGTCAAGTTAAAAATTCTTTTCAAAAATTAATGTATTAAGTCTTGCCTAAGTCTAGACATTTATTAATCTCATGTCCTTGTCAATAGGTATAAAATGCCTCCTTCTGTTCATGGAAAACGTCCAAAGAGAAAGTGGGATGGGAGTATACCGCTTCAGGTTGTGGATTGTACCCCTTTGCAGCTTTGATTATGGTGGAACGAAATGAATACATTCGATTATGACGTGATACATAAGTATTTGGGTTTTTTGACGAGTATTATGTTAATCAAGCCTAATAGGGAGATGAATGATGCATTAATAACCTTTTGGGACACGAAGAATAATGTGTTTCGCTTTTCGAATTTTGAGTTGACTCTGACTGTCGAGGAGATAGCAGTCTATGTTGGATATAGGGATATGCATCGGAAGAAATTGACAGCCCAAAGACTCATTTCGATAAACAGATTTTGCAAGCTCATGAACATATGAAACTTAAAAGAATCAATGAAAAATGGTTGGGTTTCCTGGTAATTTTTGTATGACAGTTATGGAAGACAAGAGGGGTTTGAAAAGTACGGTAAATAACTTTTTAATAAGGAAAGTTTGAGGCTTGGAAAGTTCACAAATGATTTGCATTCATGGTAGCCTTTCTAGGCACTATGATTTTCCCTAGGAGAGAATAAAAAACTAATATTCGTTTAGCGGGGGTGGTACAGATACTGATTAAGAAAGATTACACTATGGTACGAATGATCCTGGCAGATATCTACTGTGCTTTGAACGTTTGTCAGAAAGGAAAAAGTTTTTTGAGGGATGTAATGTCTTGTTACAGATGTGGATTGTGGAGCATCTCTACCGACGTCCTACAATGGAAAGATTTAATCCGGAAAGATTCAATCGCATCAAAGATTACAAAGAGAGGTTAGAAAAATATAAATTCCCAGAAAGAGTTAGAGATTGGGATAAGATTTTTCGTTCTCTGACAGCAGATAAAATCACTTGGAATCTCCCTTGGTTCCCTTGGAGGCAAGTCATACATAGTTCTGTCATTCAGTCACTCTTGTTATTAATGGGTATTAGGGTTTTCAACCGTATGTTCTATTGAGAGTTCTACGTCAGCTAGGAAGACGTCAAATAATTCCCATAATGGAAAAGATGACCGAGTTTGTATTTGAGGTCAGACCAGAAATCCCTCTTCTAGAGGAATTAACCCAGCAGATTTGGGAGGGTTGCCTTATCATGGGGAATGAAACAATGGTCATAGAGCATGAGAAAGGAGAAGTGCACCCAAATTACCATGAATGATTTGAAGAACAGTCGAGTCCACCAGTCAAACCAGTCAGGAAGCTTCAATCAGGATAGGGATTGAGAGAGCCATGTGAGAACATCATGAGGCCAACCAAGCTTTGAGAGCAAAATTAGAGCATGCCAGGGCAAAAATAGATGAAGAACAATGGGAATTTGCTGAAGAGAAAGCAAAATCAGCAGATATTGAGGTTGCACTTCGGAGACAAATCAAACTGGCTACCACTAGGGGGTCACATATTGCAGAACTTTCCGCATCTCGCCGACGGCAACTACAAGAAGTTAAAAAGAACATGCAAGAAGAATTTAATTGAGAGAGATCTCAGTGGATCCATGAAAGAGGAATATTACGAGAATAGTTGGAGGTTGCTTCTGCTTGTGAACAACGTGCAAGAGAGATGGTTGATTTCCTAGATCTACAGGCCCATGAATGGGATCAGGCCTTCAGTTCCCTTCGAGGAAAGGTTCACCGTGTAGCACAGGATACTGCCAGAATGGGTTTGGATTATCAGCAGTTGGATCGTGAAGACTTTTTGGCACAAGTACCAGCTTTCGCACAACGTCTCACTACTTTATTGGAGGGCATATCCTTGGGTTTGAGAGGACATATAAAGCCGAAGTCTCCTTGAATGGATAGTTGTTTTCTTTGTCATAGTTTTTCATTTTCGGTTTTTGAAACTTCTTGTTTAGATGTTATGTTGTTTTTTAGTTTTCAGTTATCAGTTAGTAGGTTTTATCTTAGGAGTTGGATCGGTTATTTTGTCGTATTTATATTATAGAATGTAATGAAGTTGACTGTTTATTTATATATATATTACATATGTTTTACTTCACTTTATTTATTTTCTTCAATAAAAAAAACAATCATTTTGTTAAATTATTCCCGAACTATGCAAAATCTGATTCATGTCCTAGCATGATACGTAGGCAACCCTCCTAAGGGTTCGATCATAACTTTTGAAAAATACACGCCTAGAAAAGTCGGGATGAAACACAAAGCCTACCATGATAGGTTGGAAAATGCATATAGAAGCATGACATATAACTTGGCATTATAATGTGTTAAAAATATAACACTCACTCGTTTGCTACTTGGTTACAAAATATAAAGTAATTGGTGATTGGTTTATGGTTTAAACTGCCATCACATCCGTATAACACCAGATACAATGGTAAAAGAAAAATGACCCGCAAAGAAGGTATAGGGTCTGGCAATGAAGAAGAGCAAAATCAATTGATTTCGCAGGAAGTAGCATCAATGGAAGAAATAAAGTTATTGAAACAACAGATGGCAGAGATGTACCAAGCTTGGTTGAACGGACAAGCCCCGCCTTCTTCAATCCCTGGACTTTTGACATCTAATGATCCAAATTCTGTCCAGCTCAAACTAGTGATCCATTTTACCTACCAGGATTTGGCCCATTTGCTAATATGTCTGGCGTTGCTGGTACTTCTACCATGCACCTACCAAATCCTTCTGTCATAAATAACCTGCTTTTTACATTTGTAGCACCAGCTACTGCGGGTACTCAACCAACAATACCAAAGAATATGGGGAAACCGTCATGATATATTGTATTCTCCTGAAATGACTTTCAAATCCCAAAATCCACATTATCATGTTCATCAACATGATACTCCTATCATGTTTGAGAAGATTGATATGAATGAGAAATAGGAAGAGATGGGTAGAAAAGTTAGATGCCTGGAGTAGAGTATGAGAAATATGCAAGGATTAGGTGGACCAAAAAGTGTTTCATACAAGGATTTGTGTATGTTTCCTGATGTCCATTTGCCGATAGGGTTCAAAATGCCAAAGTTTGACAAATACGAAGGACACGGAGATCCTGTAGCTCATTTGAAAAAGCTCTACAATCAATTAAGGGGAGCAGAAAGAAAAGAAGAATTATTGATGGCTTACTTTGGAGAAAGCCTTACAGGGATAGCTTCTGAATGGTTCATTGACCAAGACATTTACCATTGGCACGAATGGGATGATATGGCTCGAGATTTTGTTCAATAATTTTAATATAACATTGAGTTAGTGCCAGATCGCACTACGCTTGCCAACATGAGAAAAAAGATGACTGAATATTTTTGAGAATATGCTACCAGATGGAAAGAGTAGGCTTCAAGAGTCAGACCATCGATAAAGGAATCTGAAGTGATTGATATCTTTCTGCAAGCACAAGAACCCAATTATTTCCATCAGTTACTTTCTACAATTGGAAGCACATTTGCTGAAGTTATTAAAGTTAAAGAAATGGTAGAGAATGGAATAAAATCAGGAAAGATCATCAGTCAGGCCGCTTTTTGAAAGCAACAACACAGGCAATTCAAAGTGGTGCAGGAAGTTTCGGGGGAAAGAAAAGAAAAGAGGATATAACAACTATCGCACCAAGTCCACCACAAAATTAGAGAGGTACGCGTCAACCATATGCACAAAATCCATTATATTTCGTTCCATCCCCCTAATATCCTATTTATAATGCACAACCATATGCTCGGGCTCCTTCTTACCCGCAATGGCGTTCACCAACCATCCAAAATAATCCATCGGTCCCATAAATTCAAAGAGGCCCTCCTAGGTCTAATTTTAGACCTACAGCAGACTACAAAAAGGATATCATGGGAAAAGATAATTTCACTCCTATTGGAATATCTTACACTAGTTTATTTTATAGGCTGAGGAAAATAAATGTTCTAAGCCCAATTGAGAGAAAGATCCCAAATCCTTCTTCTAAGAAATTAGACTATTCTAGAAGATGTGAATACTGTTCTAATGCCCTAGGGCATGACACAGAGAAATGTTGGTATCTGAAAAGAGCTATTCAAGAGTTGATTAATACCCAATAGATCATGATAGCAAGTCCAAACGCTCCAAATATCAATCAAATTCCACTGCCAGATCATAACGAAATAAATATGATCGAAGTGATACCCAATGATGAAGATGCTACAATATCCTTCAAGTTGATCATTAAAATTAAATTTGATTCAAAAAAATCAGTAAATGCAGTAGATTTGACAAAATAAAACCTGCAGAAGCGAATGTGGTGATAACAAAACCCAAATTATTGAATGTTCCCTTGGTGGTGGGGAAAGAGATTTCAGAAAATGTTGGGTCAAGACAAGTAAAACTAAAGCTCATTGTTCCTGGAAGATCTCTCAAGCCTCTCTTAATCATAAAAAGAGCTCCCACAGCTCCCATTGTTATTAAACCAGTGTCACAGTTGCCTATAGTTATATTACCAAGGCAGTCCCTTGGAACTATGATCGTATTATGGTAATGCACAAAGGGAAAGAAGTGATTAAAGATGTGGATGAAGTTGGGAGATTAACTCAATCTGATAGATATTATGACCCATTAGAGTTAAGAAAGAATAAACAAGGCAATAAAGAACGAATGACGTTCAAGAAGCCTGTTACTGATGAAGAAGCTGAAGAATTCTTAAAGAAAATGAATTTGCCAGAATATTCTGTTGTAGAACAGTTGAAGAAGACACCAGTACAACTTTCTTTGTTGTCTTTATTAATACATTCAGAAGAACACCGCAAGGCTATAATGAAGATTCTTAATGAAGCATGTGTTCCCAGTGAGATTTAAGTGAATCAACTGGAAAAAGTTGTTGAAAGGATACTTGAAGCAAATAAGACTACTTTTTCAGACGATGAATTGCATGTGGAAGGTACTGGACATAATAAGGGTCTGTACATTACTGTGAAATGTGAGCATTCCATCATCACTCGAGTGTTAATTGATAGAGGATAAGGCACTAACATTTGTCCTATGTCAACTTTGCAAAAGTTGAATGTTAATGTAGAAAGAATCCGACCTAACAATGTATACGTCAAAGGTTTTGACAGACCAAAAACTGATGTCATTGGTGAAATAGAATTCATATTGACAATCGGGCCTATGGATTTTGCTACGGATTTCCAAGTGTTGAACATTGATGCTTCATATAATATGTTATTGGGAAGGCCATGGATTCATAAGGCTAAAGCAGTCGCATCAACATTGCATCAAATGGTCAAATTTGAATATGACAGGCAAGAGATAGTTGTTCATGGTGAAGGAGACTTATCCATGTATATAGACTACTATGTTTCCTCCATCGAAGAAGATACTGCAAACGGAGTATTGATTTATCAAACTTCTGAGGTAGTGGCTGTTGAGCAAATCCTCGAGGGGAATCTCATCGCAAGGCCACAATTTCCTCTGCATCTGTTATGGTAGTGAATAAAATGTTGAAGCACGGTTTCAAACCAAGGAAAGGTCCAGGGATATTTTTGCAAGGCAGGGTTCATCCAGTAAACCTTCATGAGAACCTTGGTACTTTTGGTTTGGGATACGTGCCCACTACTGAAGATATAAAGAGGCTAAAAAACAAAAGAAAGAGTCATGGACACTTACCAAGACGATACCGCCACTTCACGAATCCTTCATCAAAGTCAACATTGTTGGATCTTCTATGTTACCTGCTGTAGAGTCAGTGAATGATGATATAGAGTTGATTGGCCTTTTTCAGAATATGTTTATTGAAACTGATATGGTTGAAATTGGGGAAGGTACCAGCAATGCAGATGTGCAGTTTATCGACCCTGATGTCCAGCTTAATAATTGGGAGGCCACTCCTCTCCCTATTGTGAAGGAGCCTTAGTAGTTTGTTTGTTTTTTTTCAATTTTAGTAGTTTGTTTGTTTCTCCTTCTGTAATTTGAATCGTTCTAGTATTGTAATTCAGATCTTTAACTTGGTATTTTAGGTTAAAACTCTTTATATCTTTGTTTTTAATAAAAGTGTCGTCTCCCTTTGTTTTATTTTGAGTCTGATGTTTATTTATTTATTTTTTCTATCATACAGTTCTTTCTATGCTAATTCTAATGATATGACATACATGAAGAATTGTCAACCAGATTTAAAAACCCAATCTAACTATGAAATAATGAATAAAGAAGTTGAATACGATGACGGAGAAACATTTGAGGATATAAGCAAAGATTTCAAACAGTTTGAGAATAAGACAAATCCTAATGTGGAGGAAACTGAGGCGATCAATTTAGGAGATCATAAAAATATTAGGGTGACTAAGATAAGTATACAAGTTCAACCACAACAACAGAAAGCTATAGTTAAAGCTTTGCATGAGTATAAAGACATCTTTGCATGGTCTTATGACAATATGCCCGATTTGACCACTGATTTGGTAGTTCAAAAGTTGCTAATTGATCCTGCTTTTCCTTCGGTCAAGCAAAAGTTAAGAAAGCTTAAAACTGACATGAGTGTAAAAATCAAAGAGGAAATCACGAAGCAACTTAAGGCTAAAGTCATTCGAGTGGCCCAATATCCTACTTGGTTGGCAAATATTGTCTCTGTTCCAAAGGACGACAAAGTTTGGATGTGTGTTGATTATCGTGATCTAAATAAAGCAAGTCCAAAAGGTAATTTTTCACTTCCCAATATCCATATTTTGTTAGACAATTGTGTCAAATATGATCTTGCTTCTTTTGTGGATTATTATGCGGGGTATCACCAGATCATTATGGATCTAGAATATGCAGAAAAGTCATTATTTATTATGCCATGGGGGACATATTGTTATCGAGTTATGCCTTTCGGACTAAAGAATGTTGGGGTAACTTACATGAGGGCAATGACCGCAATGTTTCATGATATGATGCACAAAGAGATTGAAGTTTATGTGGACGACATGATCAATAAGTCAAGAGAGCAGTCTGACCATGTCAAAGATCTAAAAAAATTCTTTGAAGGGCTTCAAAGATATGATCTCAAACTTAATCCAGAGAAATGTGTATTTGGAGTTCCGTCAGGAAAACTCTTGGGGTTCATAGTCAGTCGACGTGGCATTGAGTTAGATCATTCAAAAATAAAAGCTATTTAAGATTTGCCTCCACCAAAAAATAAAACGGAGGTGATGAGCTTACTTGGAAGGTTGAATTATATCAGTAGATTCATTGCTCAGATTACGATAACCTGTGAGCCAATATTCAAGTTATTGAAGAAGAATGCTAAATTTGAATGGACTGAAGATTGTAGAGAGGCATTTGATCGAATTAAGATATACTTGTCGAATCCACCTATTTTGGTTCCTCCAGAGCCAGGCAGACCCTTGATATTGTACATTTCTGTGTTAGACAATTCTTTTGGTTGTGTATTGGGTCAACATGATGTTACAGCCAGAAAAGAACAGGTCATATACTACCTTAGCAAAAAGTTTACCACTTATGAGGCTAAGTACACTCTTCTTGAGAAGACATGTTGTACCTTAACATGGGTAGCCCAAAAGCTAAAACGTTACTTATCATTTTATACTACTTACCTCATATCTCATATGGATCCTTTAAAGTACATTTTCAGAAGCCTATGCCCACAGGCAGAATTGCAAAATGGCAAATGTTACTCACAGAGTTAATATTATCTACGTGACACGAACTGCAATGAAAGCTCAAGCCTTGGCAGATTATTTGGCTGAAAATCCTATTGACGAGAGATATGAGCCATTAAAAATTTATTTTCCAGATGAAGAGGTATTGTTTATTGATGAGGTTATTTCTGACGATTGTCATTCAGGCTGGAAGTTGTTCTTTGATGGAGCTGCTAATGTAAAAGGAGTAGGGATAGGGGCAGTTCTTATTTCTAAATTAGGATAATATTATCGCCCAACTTCGATTCTACTGTACCAATAATATGGCAAAATACAAAGCTTGCATTATGGTATTGAGATTACCTATTGACATGGGGGTTCAAGAATTGTTGGTATTTGGAGATTTAGATTTATTAGTCCACCAAATCCAAGGAGATTGGGAGACTCGTGATTCAAAGCTCTTACCATATCGAGGTTGTTTGGAAGATCTATGCCAATAATTTGTATCAGTAAAATTCAAATACATTCCCGGAGCTCATAATGAGATTGTTGATGCTTTGGCAACCTTATCTTCGATGCTTCAACATCCCGACAAAACTTATCTTGACCCTTTGCATATAGAGATTAATGATCAACATGCATATTGCAATATGGTTAAGGAAGAACTTGATGGGGAACCGTGGTTTCATGATATCAAAGAATATATTCAGACTGAAAAATATCCTATACATGTCGATGGTAACCAAAAGAGAACCATTCGATGTTTGTCTAGTGGATTTTTCCTAAGTGGAGAAATCTTGTATAAGAGGACTCCTGATTTGGGACTTCTGAGGTGTGTAGATGTTAAAGAAGCTTCAAAAACCATGACTGAAGTACATTTTGGGATTTATGGACCACACATGAATGGGTATGTTTTGGCAAAGAAAATACTCCGAGCAGGTTATTATTGGCTCACCCTAAAGCGCGATTCCATCAATTTTGTTAGTAAATGTCATGAATAACAGGTACACGGGGACTTGATACATTTCCCTCCACCTGAGTTGCATACAATGACTACTCCATGGCCTTTTGTGGCTTGGAAAATGGACGTAATTGTACCAATTGAACCAAAGGCCTCAAATGGACATAGGTTCATCTTGGTAGCCATTGATTATTTCACAAAGTGGGTGAAAGCAGCGACTTTTAAATCAGTGACCAAGAAAGCAGTGGTTGATTTTATTCACTCCAACATTATTTGCCGGTTTGGCATTCCAAAGATAATTATCACGGTTAATACTACAAATCTCAACATTCATTTGATGCAAGAAGTGTGTCAACAATTTAAGATTATGCATCGAAATTCAACTCCTTATCATCCAAAGGCGAATGGATCTGTAGAAGCTGCCAACAAGAACTTAAAGAAAATACTCCGTAAGATGGTGCAGGGTTCTCGACAATGGCATGAAAAGTTACCTTTTGCTTTATTGGGTTATCGTACTATAGTTCGGACTTCAATTGGTGCAACTCCTTACTTGTTGGTGTATGGAACTGAAGCAGTTATACCTACGGAGATTGAAATTTTATCTCTTCGAGTAGTTGTAGAAGCTGAAATTGATGATGACCAATGGGTCAAGAATCACTTGGAGCAATTAAGCTTGATTGATGAGAAAAGATTAACATCAGTATGTCATAGACAACTATATCAGAAGAGAATGGCACGAGCATATAATAAAAAAGTATGTCAGAGACATTTTGAAGTTGGTCAGTTAGTACTAAGACGCATCCTACCCTATCATATTGAAGCCAAACGCAAATTTTCTCCTAATTGGTATGGACCATTCATAGTGAAGAAAGTGTTACCTAATGGCGCATTATATCTGACTGACATAGAAGGAAAAATGAAAGGAATGTTGGTCAATGCTGATGCAGTTAAAAGATATTATGTATGATATTCATGTACAATTACATTATGTATGTTTTGTACTTGCATTTTAAAAAGATTGAAATGATGAAGGCATTTTGTTCTACTATCCGAATAATATATCAATCTTTGCTTACCCTTTTTGATCTTTTATCTTTCTTCGTACCCCTCTTTTGGAATCAAATTAAAGTGAAAAAAAAAAAAACTAATCAAAAATTCAAAATCAAGCAAAAGAATGACGAGCCTGAACTATATTTGACCTGATTCTTGCTATGATAAGATACGTAGGCAGTCCTACTCCGGGGTTCGATCCAACCAAAAGGAAATTTAAATTATCCAGAATGAAAGAAAACTAGGGTAAAAGTTTATTTTCTTAAGAGAATTGATTCCAAAAGTTGAATGTTTTACCCAACGTGTAAATTTTGAGCCTCATGCCGACCTTTCTTTCTAACCCTATCCAAAAGTCAAGTTAAAACCAAAGAAAGACCTTCAAATCAATCTTTGAGAATGTCAATGTTAAATATGTTATGGGTGCATGATATTTTATATTTTGGGTGTTTATTTTAAAAAAAAAAAAAGAATGAAAAAGAGAGAGTTTTATTGGTGAAAACCCTGTTGGGCACCATAAGACGACTGTAAACTGAGAAAGAAGTAAAAATGAGATAGGCTCATTGGAAAAAACCTATTGAGGTGCCACTAGCCAAAGGAGAGTTGTTATCTAGAAGGAATGAGTTCAGGATTGGCTAAATTTCAAGCTCAATAAGTGGATAAAAGTTGTAATGATTGGTGTGGGTAGATCTGGTTGTTTGATTCAAAATGCATGGCATAATCACCAGAATCGGTTTCCACATTCAAATAAGTTTTCTTTTTTGTTTTTGAAAAAGAGATGCCTATTGTCCTTTTCTTTTGATTTATTTTGATTTTTGGTTTTTCTGTCCTTGTCATCAAACGAAAAATTTTTGTTGCCTTTTATCCATTTTTTAGTCAAATTCACGTCAGGTCAAATGAGTAAGTACTTCAAACTTGCTACCAACTTCTTCAATAGTAAAAATCAAGACAAAGGGTCGACATACAAGGACTATATTTCAAAGTATAAAGTACTTAGAATAATTATGATTTGACAATTTTTTACTCATAGAAAGATAAAAGGTGTAGGGAAAGTTAAACCCTGAGGTATTATACAAGAGAAATATATTTTGAGCTGAAAGTCTCAGTAGTCAGAATTTTGGGTCAAAAGTATGACAAGTCAATGGATATATATCAAGGATTGAAAAAGAGTTGAGCATGACAAATGCAAGAACGGTCATTTCAACACCCGAATACCACAAACCAGCCACCACGTGTTTTTAAAACTCACAATTTTTCTTTGTTTTGTTTGAAACAGAGATAGACAGTTTTCAAATAAAAGATGCAATCTCACACTACTATCAATGCAAGAATCATGATTATAACATACGATGTTGGATCTTGGACCCTCCTGAAGAATGAAAATTTATTTTAATGCTCAAGGCCCTCTTGAAGAGTGGGATGTTATTTTTTTGTTTCACTATTTACTTGAGCCCAGGAGCCCGCCTGAAGAACAGGGTGAAGAAATTGTAAGTCCAAGAGCCCGCCAGAAGAACAGGGTAAATAAAAAGGAAATCCAGGAGCACGCCTGAAGAACAGGGTGAAGAAATTATAAGTTCAGGAGCCCGCCTGAAGAACAGGGTGAAGAAAAAGAAAATCCAGGAGCCTGCCTGGATAACAGGGTGAAGAAATTGTAAGTCCAGGAGCCCGCCTGAAGAAGAGGGTGAAGAAATTGCAAGTCCAGTAGCCCGCTTGAAGAACAGGGTGAAGAAATTGTAAGTCCAGGAGCCCGCCTGAAGAATAGGGTGAAGAAATTGCAAGTCCAGAAGCCCTCCTGAAGAACAGGATGAAGAAATTGTAAATCCAAGTGCCCGCCTGAAGAACAGGGTGAAGAAATTGTAAGTTCAGGAGTCCACCTGAAGAATAGGGTGAAAAAGAAGGAAGTACAGAAGCCCGCTTGAAGAACAGGGTGAAAGAAATAACAAGTCAGGAGCCCGCCTGAAGAATAAGGTGAATTTTCAAGTTCAAGTCATGAAGATTTGAATTAAGATTCTAGAGATTGCAATTTTTATTTCATTTTTTATTTTTGTAGTCATTTAAATGTAAAAGACAGAATTCATCAACCGGAAACTCGACAAAATCTCACACGACTTTAATTTTTCTCTCACCAAATTACCTTTGAACTACTCATGATGTGATTCCCTTATAACTCGGGATAGGTAGCATGTCCAAAAACAAGACTCGGTCAAATTTTTATTTTTATTTTTATTTTTACTTTTTAAATAATTGGAGGGTCAAAAATCATATCTTGTCTACTTCTTTGTGTAAAAACTCTTCGAAATTTCTCACAAAAAGAAGCAAAAATATAGACACATGATTTTTGATCCGCCCTAAATTTTAACTTGTTTATAGATATTAAATAATTATATTTATATTTATATTTAATCATATATTATTTTAATTATTATTTTTATTTTTAATAATTTGTTTCAAAATAATAAATAATTAAATGAAGTTAATTTTAAGATATTTTATTTTATTTTATTTTTATATTTATTTTTCTTTTTCTTCTAATTTGTAAAATAATACAAAATTTAAAAAATAATATTTTCTTGTATAAATTTTTAATAAATAAATTAATAGTTTTAATATTATTTTATTTATATTTGACTATTTATAAATTGTTATTATGTTTTGTTAAATATAAAATTAATTAATTATTATATTTGTTATTATTATTATTTTATTTATTTATTTATTTTTATTTTATTTCATTTATTTATTTATTATTACCATTATTTTCTATATTTTCTATTTATAACAAAAAAGGGAGGAGCTTTAGTTTTAAAATTTTAAAATCCCCTTCCCCCTATCAGATAATAACCATTCCCCCCCAAAAGAGATAACTACTCCCTCTCAAATACCTGTATTTAAAGTATTCTACGTACTTTACAAAAAATATCATCAGATACTGCAATAAGAAATCAACAAAAAAAATCAGAAACATCTGAACGAGTAAAAATCTTCAGTAACAAAGAGAGAAAAAGAAAAAACATCAAATTGAAGTTTCATAATTTTGTTCGAGTTTCGATTCTGGTGACGATATTTAAGTATTTTGCTTTTGTTTCAAAACAGGTTCTTATTCGATTTTATATTTTATATGATTTTTTGTAGTAAAACAAAACATGTTTAATATTGTGTTAATAATCTCATTATTTGATATATGATATTATTTGTTTATTATACTGAATAAAAATGTAGCAATATACACTGTAATATACGTATTCACTAATATAAACAAATGCATTCATACTATTTCGTATAGACATACATATCTGCACACACAGTGAGGGATCGGAGATGAGAAAAATAATGAAGAAATAAATTAAGAAAAAAACAGTAGATCGGGAGTAACATAAAATCAGGGATCAATATAATTTAAAACATATAGTTTTTTTTGGTAAAATTAATCGTGGAAATCGCCAAGGAAGCCAGCAACTCGATCTCGTTCCCAAAACCCTCTACCGGTGACGCCATTAATGGCAACACTGATACAGAACCATCAGATCTGGCTGAAATCAACTCCTTAGCGGCGTAAAAAAATCTCACTGGTAAACTAACCATGGCTGTTGTTGCCAATCACCCCCCCCCCCCCTTGCCGTTGCTGCCTCCCTTTTCCCTCCCCCACTCACGCTGATCCGGTCATCAACCATCAAATCCTATCATCGCCAGTTCCCCAGCGCCGGTGACCCGGTGAATCTCCAATTGCCAAGTTTCTTCTTTGATTAAAATTGACCTTTCAGTCGTTCTGGAATAGCATACTCCATTTCTTGATTTGCAACTAATCTTATTTTTTTACTATTATTATCCTTTACTTTATTTATTTATTTTATAAAATATAGCAATTTAGATTTAATACAAATTTAAAACTTATATCAGAAAACTACTGTAATTTGTTTAAATTATTTTGACAAAAATTCAAAATTTCCTTACAAATATATTTTTAAAAGTATTATAAAAATTAAAATTTAGCATAAAATGGGTATCTTTATGTATTTTATTATTTATTTTATTTTATTATTTATCATTATTAATCAAGCTTAATAATTATTTACTGATTTAATTAATTATGTTAAGTGATTTTTATTATAAAAATTTAGGTAAATTTTAGGTACGTTTAAAATATTCGTCTCAATTAAGAATGCGACGTACGCATCTTTTTGGGACATTTAAAAATAAATTTTGATAGATATTTTTCTATAAAATTAAATTTACATCGATTTACATAATATAAGAAGTGTAAGTAGATGTTTTCGGTATAATAAAAATGAGCGAATCGAAATAATTTAAGTCAAGATAAGTCAATAAAAGCGACCGTGCTAGAACCACGGGACTCGAGGGGTGCCTCACACCTTCCCCTCGGTCAACAGAATTCCTTACCCGGTCTTCTATTTTCGCAGACCAACAAAGAGTCACTTTCTTTTGATTAGGGATTAAATAAGGTGACTTGGAACACCAAAACTCAATTCCAAGTGGCGACTCTGTAAATAAATTAATCCTTATTCAATATCATCACTTTAATTGGAAAAATTCTTCGACCTCGAACCCTTCGGGCGAAAAAAGGGTGTGACACATGCTATGTCTGGTCGTGTACAGTTCATTATATACATTAAAAATCTCAATACTCTTGCGTACTCCAATTGTGAGTCATTTTCACCTTCATTCTTTCGGAGTGCAAAGTTCACATCCAATGGAGTCTTGGCAATACCAAATTCCATATACTTGAATTTGTCAAGTACCTTTTCGATATATCGAGACTATGACAATGCCAACCCTTGTGGAGTTCTATGGATTCTTATTCCTAAGATCACATCTGCAACTCTAAGGTCTTTCATATCGAACTTGCCCTCGAGCAATCGTTTCGTTGTATTTATATCTGAAATGTCTCCACTGATGATCAACATATCATCCACATATAAGCACATAATGACTTGGTGATTTAGAGTGTCTTTAATATAAACACATTCATCACATTCATTAACTTTGAATCCGTTTGCCAACATGGTTTGGTCAAACTTTTTATGTCATTGCTTAGGTGCTTGTTTTAGTCCATAAAATGACTTAAGAAGTTTACACACCTTATTTTTTTTTTTCTGAAACCACAAAACCCTCAGGCTATTTTATGTAAACTTCTTCCTTCAATTCTCCATTTAGGAATGTGGTTTTCACATCCATTTGATGGATTTTAGGACCATATACTGCCGCCAAGGCAATTAACATTTGAATCGATGTCATCCTTATTACCGACGAATATGTATCAAAGTAATCAAGGCCTTCTTTTTATTTGAGGCCTTTTACTACAAATCTTGCCTTGTATTTGTCAATAGTACCATCCGTTTTCATTTTCCTTTTGAAGATCCATTTAGATCGTAAAGGTTTGTTTCCTGGATAAAGATCAAACCAACTCCCACGATGATTCCAAAGACGTCATCGCTTCCTTAAATGTTTGAGGCTCATTTTCTAAGAGAAATGTTACAAAATCCGATCCAAACAAAGTTAACGTTCTTTGACGTGTACTACATTTTGGATTCTCATCATTATGTACATTCTCACTTAGTTCATCTCAAGGTTGTTTAGACCCTCCACTAGACTATTTATGTCTAGTTTTATACGAATAAATACTTTTAAAGAATTCCGCATTATCTTATTCAATTATCATATTTTCATTAATATCTGAATGTTCGAATTTATGAACCAAAAACCGACATGCTTTACTACTTTTAGCATATCTCCTATGAATACGCAGTCCACTGTCTTAGGTCCTATCTTAACCCTTTTAGACATAGGAACTTGGACCTTTGCTAGACACCCCAATACTTTGAAATATTTCAAGTTGGGTTTCCTTCCTTTCCAGTTTTCATAAGGAGTTGATTGTGTCTTACTATGGGAAACTCTATTGAGTATTCGGTTGGCTGTAAGGATAAGCTCCCTCTACAATCTTTGCGTTAAACCTGAACTTATAAGTAAGGCATTCATCATTTTCTTTGAAGTTCAGTTTTTTCTTTCCGCAATTACATTAGATTGAGGTGAATACGGGGTTGTTGTTTGATGGACAATTTCAGTCTCTACACATATTTCAGTAAAGGGAGATTCATATTCTCCGCCCCTATTAATTCTTATAGTTTGATCTTTTTCTCTAATTGATTTTCAACTTCAGTTTTGTATTGCCTAAAAGCATCTATTGTTTCAGCCTTATTATTTAGCAAGTAGACATAACAATATCTAGTACAATCGTCAATAAAAGTTATGAAATACTTTTTCCCACCACGTGATGGTGTTGAGTTTATATTAGAAATGTCAGTGTGAATTAAGTTTGAGGGATTGGAATTCTTTTCAACGGACTTATACGGATACTTAGCATACTTTAATTCTACACAAGTTTGACACTTTAATTTATTGCACTCAAAGTTTGACAAAACTTCTAAGTTAATCAGTTTTCGTAATGTTTTGTAATTAACATGGCCTAATCGTTCATGTCAAAAATTGGGAAACTCAAGCATGTAAGAAGAATTTTAACTTTTATTGCTTTCAACATTCATTACATTCATTTTGAATAGGTCCTTATTGAGGTAGCCTTTTCCTACTTACACTTCTCCTATACTAAGTACAATTTTTCTGAAAATAAATACACATTTGAATCAATTCTTGTCTAGAAGTGAAACAAAAATTAAGTTCTTTCGTAACTCTAGAACATACAAGACATTGTTAAGTGTCAACAGTTTGTCGAAAGTCATCTTCAAGCACACTTTTACTGTTTCTTCAACTTTTGCAGTAGCGAACTTTTCCATATAGATCTTTTCTTCGACTTGAGCCAGAGCGAACATCAAAAATAACTCCTTATTAGGACAAATATGGCAGTGGCACCAGAATTCATCCACCATTTGCGAGGATTTTCCACCAAGTTGCATTCGAAAAGCATCGCACATAGATCATCCGTTTCTTTCTTGGACTCAGCTAGATTTGCTTGGTCCTTATTCTTTCCTTTCTTTAGGGCATGACAATCCGTAAACTTGTGGCCAATCTTGTCACAATTGAAGCACTTTCCCTTGAATTTCTTCTTGGGTTGATTTCTTTGATTTTCGGTTTTCTTTCGCTTTTTAGAGTTATTTGGTAATCTTCTACAATATTTTCTCCACTCCTTGCAGAATTGCCTCTTGACCTTCTTTCCACAATCTTATTATCTTCTTCAATGCGTAGTCGTACAATCATATCTTCGACTGACATCTCCTTACGTTTGTGTTTAAATAGTTCTTAAAATCTTTCCATATAAGTGGTAGCTTTTTTATTATTGTTGCTACTTAAAATACTGCATTCACAATCAAACCTTCCACTAGGAGATCATGGATGATCACTTGCAGTTCCTGCACTTGGGAAACAACAGACTTGTTGTCTATCATTTTGTACTCCAGGAATCTTTCAACGCAGAACTTTTTAGTTCCGGCATCCTCTGTCTTGTTCTTCCATTCTAGCGTTCCCCATAACTCTTTTGCATTCTTTGCTCCTCTATACACATTTTAAAGGTCATCTTCGAGACCACTCAAGATATAATTCCTGCAAAGGAAATCTGAGTGTTTCCAAGCCTTCACAATTATGAAGCATTCTTTTTCAGAGGTTCCCTCGGGCATCTCCGGAGCTTCCTTAACCGTGAATCTTTGAAGATAGAGAGTTGTGAGGTAGAAGAATATTTTCTTTTGCCATCTCTTGAAGTCAATACCCGCAAACTTTTTGGATTTCTCCGTCGGTACCATAGCTTGCGGAGCATTAGTATGACTCGTCATGGCAATACTAGTTGCCCCTATAGTCATTCCAACATCATGCATTTGACTATTAGTCGTCATTTTCCTATCACCACAAGACAATACCTTTAGTATATCGAAATACTTATTAAAAAATTGCAGCAACTTTAAACACTTCTTCTTTCTAGTCTAAGATGAAGTTTTTATGACTTTCAATCGTCAACCGAGTGATCTTTAACTTATGATGAAGATTTTATGTCTTCAAATCACTAGTTAAGTTTAAACGGAGTAGAAATCTTAAAGCTTTAATCTCTAGAAAACAAGCTATATAGATTTCGAAAAGGTTTATTCCTTAAGATTGTTATTTATAGTGTTTTCGGGTACAAGAATCTATATATACAAGCAACAATAACTTCAATACAAGTTCAAGACTAAGACAAGAACACTTTTGAAGTTCCTTAACACCTTCAACACAAGATTATGAATAATCTATCCAAGAAGTATGTTAACTTTCAGAAATGAGATGAAACAAAATTTCTAAGGCCAAGTCCCCCGACTTCATGGAGTGTCTTTTAAGAATAATTTCCTGTACCCGAGGTTATGAAATCTTCCTCCCAGGATAAAATGGTCAAACAAACCAACTGTAGTGGTACCTCAAACAATTAGAATCTCTTTGAACCCGCTCAACGATTTGATTGACCACACATAATGTTTTTGAAGACAAGAAGAGTTTGTATGTTCAGAAAATTTTCCGTATTTAAACCTGTGGATAAAATCAGGTTTATATAGCCATCAGTTGCCTCTTCTGAAAGGTGGCAATGGTTCACTTAAAAGGTGTAACCTTTCTGGAAAATTATGTTTGTTCGTCCAAAGAATGCGTCTTTTCCGAACAGGAATATCATTTCATGAATCAATTTTTTGTCATTGCATGCATACATTTAAATGAAGGATCAAAACACAGAAAAAAAATTTATTGCGATTTTCCCTTTGATATTTTTGAATTAAATTTTTGTCAAATAAATTTTGTCCAAAAAGATAGATCTCATCAATGCCGAAGCCAAGCGAGCGACGACGACGACGGAGCGAGGCACCACCTTATTCTTGCCTCACTATCGATGTGGAGTTAGTGCTTCTTATTATAAACACTTCAAAGTTCCCTTCTCCCACCAATGTGGGATTAGTGAACTTTTCCTTAAAAAAGTACACTTTCCATTTTAGTGTCTCTCTTTCTCTCCACTATTTTTTCTTCATTTTCCATTCACTCTTTTTCATACACATTGAACCCAACAATTTACAGCTGCTTCAATGATGATTTTACTGTATCACTCCTAATTAATTATGATAAGTAGGGGTGTGCATTTTTCGGTTCGGTTTTACATGTTATTGGTTCGTTTTATCGGTTTTCGATTTTTAAATATGTAAAACCAATAATGAACCAATAAGATATTTTCTTATCGATTTTGGTTTATCGGTTTTTGGTCCTTAACTGTTCGATTTTCGATTTAACCAATAAGAAAATACTTATAAAATAGAAATAGTAACAACTAACATAAAAAAATGAAATCTTAATTACCGCCAAAACCTACGCAATGTATTTTAGCTTACAAAAATCTTCAAACTTGAACTGAATGTTAGCTAGGAAAAAAATTGAATCCTAATTATTGGAAGCTATAAATGCTTCAAGCTTTTTATTACGATAATAACCGAACTTTATATTGTGCCTTTGTTGCCCTGAATAGGTTAATACTTTGTGAATCACTGAATTATGAATTAGTAGTGCATATAATCTACACACACACATAAATATAGAGAGAGATGATAGAAAAAGAGAGAGAGAGATATTTAAATATATAACATAAATAGGGATAAAAGAATAACTTAGTGTATCCTTATTGGGTTATCGATTTAACTAATAACACAATAAGCTAAAATCAATAATGAACCGTTTATCCAATAAAAAAAATTTTAAAACCAATAAAAAATCGTTAACCCCATAACCCAATACCAAAAGCCCAATAATATTTTTATCGGTCGGTTCAGTTTTTGCACAGCCCTAATGATAAGTCATTTATGTATTAAAAATTAATTCTATTTAATAAAAATTAAAATAGACTTTTAAAACATGTCTGTTTCAGCTGCTTTAACCGTAATTTTATTTTTATCACCCCTAATTAGTTATTATATCCCGAATAAAGTAGTTGAAGCAGGCATGCGGTCGACATGTATGCTTCAGCTGCTTCAACTGTGATTTTACTGTATCACCCCTAATTAATTATTATAAGTGATTTACATATTAAAAAACTAATAATATTTAATAAAAATTTTAAAATAGACATTTAGGACATGTCTGCTTCAACTACTTAAGTCGTAATTTTATTATATCATTCCAAATTAATTATTATATTTCTAATTAAATTTTATAAGTCATTTACAGCTGCTTTAACGGTGATTTTATTGTATCACTCCTAATTAATTATTATAAGTCATATATGTTTTAAAAAATTAATACTATTTAATAAAAATTAAAATAGATATTTATGACATGTCTGCTTCAACCGTAATTTTATTTTTATCACTCCTAATTAATTATTATATTCTTAATTAAATAGTATAAGTCATTTACATATTAAAAAATTAATAATATTTAATTAGAAAAATTAAAATAGATATTTATGACATGTTTGTTGTAATTTTACCGTAACACCCTTAATAAATTATTATGACTCATCTAAGTATTAAAAAATTAATAATATTTAATAAAAAAGGTAAAATAGACATAAATAAAAATTAACTTTTTATGTTTTAAATTAAGTTGAAGACTTATATAGAACCTCTGAAATTTTTTCACAGGTATTTTTTTAAAGTAATTCTCCTATATAATAGGTGACAATGAAGCTGCTGAAGCAGGCTGCTCATGGTTGACATGCTTGCTTCAGCTGCTTTAATCGTAATTTTACTATATCACTCCTAATTAATTAATAAGTTAGTTATGTATTAGAAAATAATAATATTTAATAAATAAAGTAAAATGGACAATAATGACATGACTGCTTCAACTGCTTCAATTGTGATTTTACTATATCATCAATAATAAATTATTATGAATCATTTAAGTATTACAAAATTAATAATATTTTATAAAAAATAAAATATATATAAAATAATAAATTAACTTTTGATATTTTAAATTAACGCCCACTTAAAAATTTTTTGCTGGTATTTTTACAATAATTTTACTATGTCACTTCTAATCAGTAGAATAGAAGAAAAATTATTATAAATCACAATAATTTTTTTATTTGATTATTATTATTACTTCTTGCAGGATCTATCAAAACAATCACTTACCACATAAAAATAGTACTATTAGCAAGGTAGGAAAATTTTTTACGTGTATGTATTTATGTTGTTGTTGCAGATATTAAATATGTTTGTATGTTGTTACAATGACTATAATATTTCTTGGATGTTTATTTGCGTATTCATCAATATTGAAAAGGTAGACATCTCATGCTATCTTTTATTATATTCTCATCACTAATAATTTGATTATTTAGAAATGTATTGTTACTTTTTTTGGTCAACCGAACACATTTTATTAAGTAAAAATAGGAATGGATTGTTGCCTCTCATGATATTAAAGTTTTTTTTTCTTGAGACGTCGTTTTTGTTGTTGTACACAGATTATATCAACGCAATTGCCTCTATCGATGGTCAATCACAAATAAAAAATTACTGTAAATAAATTGGATTGAGGAAATATGACAACAAGGACCTGAAATTATTTTGGTAAGATATAACATTTGAGATACAACTTTTAACTTTTATTTATATATATCTGATTCCACCTAAGGTATTAGTTATAGTGTTTTTCTTCGTGTTTCAGGTATCATTCTATAGTCGTGGTAATTTTTCTTAATTTAATTTAAAGTTGTTTTTAATACTTTTATATGGAGTTTAATGAATATATTAAATTATGGTTAAGTTTTATACTTGATACATGTAATATACCTATTATGATACATGGATCTAATTTTGTCGAAATTTTAGATTTATATGATACATTTTAAAAATTGTAATGTGAGTTTTAGTTTGTTTTACACCTGATACACTAAACATTATGAGTATGATGCATAAGTATGAGATATATAATTACTTCTGATACATAGTCAATATTGAAGTTGATTTGTATTTTTTTTTTTCATCTGATACATTCAAATAAGTGAGTATCAGACATATTTAGGGACTCTGGAGTTTTTATAACAAGTTTTGCTGAGTTTCTTAGTGATGGTTTGGTTCTTTCATCTGATTTTGATGCAGAAATAACAGAATGTCATCAAAAGAAATACACAATATTCTTATGGAACTATGATGTAGTCAAGGCTAGGAAAGGATATGTCAGCGACAATGAAAATCCACCAAAAAATAATAGAGATAAGAAGAACTGGGAGAATTTTGATTGAGAGAGATTATTTTGGTAATTCAAATTTGAATTTTGAATCTGTTACTAATATTTAGGGATTAAAGAGATATATCTAAATCAGAATCTCATTAATTGCTCTGTTATTTACTCTTTTACTGGTATTTTTCTTTTTTATAGTCAATTAGTTTGGTAGTTATATATCTGTCGGTTATGTATTCGGACTAAACTTATATATCATATTCGAGATATTAAGTAATTAATATAAATATTAGGAAAGGGTGTAATTAGCTAGCAAAGTGTTGAGATTTATGTTGTTTACCCTATTAAAAATCTATCACTATAGTTTATTCACAATTCATGGCAACAGTTTGTGATATTAGGTAAAAAATGAAAAAAGAATTTGAGATGAGCAAGATTACTAGAGAGGGAGGTGAGTGGCGAGCGAGATTTGAACACAGATAAGAGAGATGCTAGAGAGAGGACGAATACAGATTGTAATGACAAATATAATTTGCATATCTTCAAAGATACAAACAATAAAAAAATACCTATATTCATTTGGCTAATTTTACTTGTATTTATGTGCACATATTATAATTTGGAGAATCAATCCTCATCAGTAAGATAAAAATTTAAATAGTTAATCAACTGAAATATGTACTGAAATTTTTCTTTCCTCATAGTTACTGAACATTCACTTTTTAAGTTTCTCTTTTTGTTTTTTGTTTTTTAATAGCAATTAAATACACTTTGCGTCTTTAGTGTTTGACTGAAATAAGAAAAGAAAAAAATATATAAAATCTTTGTTCAGCAAAACATTAAAAGAGGAATCTTCTAAATTCTTCTATATAATAAGAGTGAGTAAAGCAGAAGTAGATACGAGGTCGATATGTCTACTTCAGCTGTTTTAATTGTAATTTTATTATATCACTCTTAATTAATTATTATAATTTATTTATATATTCGAAAATTAATAATATTTAATAAAAAATTTAAAATAGACATTTATGGCATGTCTGTTTCAGTTTCTTCAATCGTAATTTTACTATATCATCCCTAATTAATTATTATATTTTGAATTAAATATTATCAGTCATTTACAGATTCTTCAACGATGATTTTACTGTACCACTCCTAATTAATTATTATAGGTTATTTATGTATTAATAAATTAACACTATTTAATAAAAATTAAAATAGACATTTATAACATGTCTGTTTCAGCTGCTTTAACCGTAATTTCATTTTTATCACTCCTAATTAATCATAATATCCTGAATAAAGCAGCTGAAGCAGGCACGAGGTCGACATGCCTTCTTTAGCTGCTCAACTGTGATTTTACTGTATCACCCCTAATTAATTATTATAAATGATTTACGTATTAGAAAATTAATAATATTTAATAAAATTTTAAAATAGACACTTATGACATGTCTGTTTCAGTTGCTTCAATGGTAATTTTACTATATCATCCCTAATTAATTATTATATGTCTAATTAAATACTATAAGTCATTTACAACTTCTTCAACGGTGATTTTACTGTATCACTCCTAATTAATTATTATAAGTAATATATGTATAAAAATTAATACTATCTAATAAAAATTAAAGTGGACATTTATGACATGTCTACTTCAACCGTAGTTTTATTTTTATCACCTCAAATTAATCATTATATTCTAATTAAATAGTATAAGTCATTTACATATGAGAAAATTAATAATATTTAATAAGAAAAAGTAAAATAGACATTTATGACATGTCTGTCCTAATTTTACCGTAACATCCTTAATAAATTATTATAAGTCATCTAAGTATTAAAAAATTAAGAATATTTAATAAAAAAGGGTAAAATAGACATAAATAAAAATTAACTCTTGATGTTTTAAATTAACTTGAAGACTTATATAGAACCTTTTAAATTTTTTCACATGTATTTTTTTAAAGTAATTCTCCTATATAATAAGTGAAAATGAAGTTGTTGAAGCAGGCTACTCATGATTGACATGCTTGCTTTAGCTGTTTTAATCGTAATTTTACTACATCACTCATAATTAATTATTATAAGTTATTTATGTACTAAAAATAATAATATTTAATAATAAAGTTGTAGACACGTAATTTTGTCCGTCCAAATATTAATTTCTACTCATTTTTACCTTTTCCTCCTACCCCACCTACCCCACCTAATCAAACCACTCTCTAAACATCCACCTAACAAACCACATACTTTTTTTAACAAAAAATAAAAAAAACATCATCATTATATTCTTCCACCTACTCACCACTACCCAACCACCCACTCCCAACATCATCATCACACTCACCACTACCCACTACCCCACATTTACCCCACCCCCCACTCTCTTATTCTTATCTCCATAAGACAAAAACCACAACAACAACATATAACTATCATCTCTTACACACACACAAAAAAAAAGACACTCAATTAATCATCTTGTTCCATCATCTTCTTCACCAAGAAAAATACACCACACACACCATTAATCATCTTCTTCCATTCTCTAACAACAAGAACAAGAAAATCAAAAGAAAAAATCTCTCTCTTAAAATTTCTCAAGAACTCTCTCTAAAAAAAAAAAAATACTCTCTTCTCCACTCTTTAAAACTTCGGTCGCCGCCGACCGGAGCTCCGACCACCACAACACCACCATATTTTTCTTCTCTCTATCATATCTCTCTCCCCAAAACTAAAAAAAAAAAAAAAAAAAGAAAATCGGATCCGACCATCTCCGGCCGACGCCATCTTCGAGCCACCGTCAGATCTGCCACGCCACCTCAGCCGCGCCACCGTCAGATCTGACCAGATCTACCACGGCTCGTCACCGGTGACAACACCGTTCGCCGGCCAAGAATCGGCCAGCTCCGACCGCAGCGCGTCGAACCTTTAGCCGGCGAAACCAGCTCCAGCCGCCGCTTCCTCCTCCTCCTTCCCTCCCTCCGGTGACAAAAGTCACCATCGACGCCAGTGCCGCCGGCTCTCCATCACCGTAGTTCCCCGGATTCCGATCTACATTTTGGAGTTGTTTGGTTTATTATTTTAATACCGAGTTAGTTGTTCGTCGTGAGGTTTTCCGATCAAGTTTGGTCTTCAGATTTCCTTATTATCAACAAATCTGTTCTTCGAAGGTCCATCTCTTGACTCTACTCTTTTATCTTGAAATTGGTTAATGTCATAAGTTTATGGTGTGGCTGTGAATATTTTGAGCAAAAAAAAATATATTAATTGTTGGTGTGGATGACTTGTATGTCTAAGTTCGAATCTTTGTTGGATATATATGTTTGAAGTTGATTTTAGACTTTTGAAAAGTGTTTGATAATTGGAAAATTTGCTAACCATGGCTTGAGAATTAAACTTGTTGATTTGGGGGACGGGATTGAAAATTTGATAATCAAATAAGTTGAAGTTTGTTTTAATTCATCAGTGACTATGGGATAGTATCATAATCGGTCGATCCGGATAGGCAATATAGGTTCGGGTTGGCAAATTTTAGACCTTGTTGAATGTCGGAATGTGCGTGTGAATTTTCTTTCTAGTTTATCGTATTTAATTTAAATGTATTCATTTAGCCGGGGAATGCCCCGAGATATATTGTATTTATTCACCGGGGAATGCCCCGAAGTAATTTGTACCCGGAAGACGTCTGCGATGAAGGCCCGAGGCATCGGGTAATGCATTAGTTTAGGATTAGCATAGGTTTATTTTCAGTTCTTTTCTATTTTTGGGTTGCAATAATTGGACTGGACTTACATTTTGGTTTGTTTCGTTTTGTTTTTGTTTGATTGTTTTCGCGTACTTTTTCTGTGGTTTATACACTTCATAATGCCAAAATAGTCGATACGCTCCACCAAGCGACCGTGGTCGAACCACGGGATCGAGGGGTGCCTAACACCTTCCCCTCGATCAACAGAATTCCTTAGCCGGAATCTCTGATCGCAAACCGGTTTAAGAGTCAAATGATTTTCGAAAAGGATTTTCCAAAGGTGACTTGGCACACCAGATTATGCCAAGTGGCGACTCTGAATAAAAATGCAAATAATCCTTTTTCGAGACAAATTTTTATTTTTTTTGTCACTAAAATAATGAAACCCTTTCGAACTTAAAAATACTCCATTTTTTGGAGTACGCGTGCAAAAAGGGGTGTGACATCTTCTGGCGACTCTGCTGGGGACGCAAACGCAAGTTTTTAGAATTCGAGCTATTTTTGAAGTTGTATCGGCTTTGTTTGGCATTACGAGTGTATAAACATTGTTTGTGGTTATTGTTGGTGTTATTTTCACTTTTTGTGCTTTTTCGTGCTCTTTGTTTATATGATTTTATCCTATGTGTTACCGCTTTATATCTGTCATCATGAGTCCACCCCCCGGCCTTCTTTCTGCAACAAGTCTATAGTACACGTGTTGTACACAACCTCTAGTTGAGTCACCCTTATTTTAGGGGGGGAGCCGTCGGTGTTATGGAGTAGGTGGAAAGCAAAGCAGCCACTATCGACCATACGCTCCCCCGAACAGCCTTGTTAGTAAACCACAACGTAGGTCAGCCTTTAGGTCATGTTTATGTGCATCATATGGAGACCTAGCGGGACCCACACGGTCTGTTGTAGGAGACTCACCTTTAAAGCATCCTTACGTGCTAATTGTTGCATTTTTTAGGGTAAAGTGGTTATTTGACGAACTGATTAAAAAAAAAAAGAGAGGAAAAAAAAATTGAAAAGTGAGTCGAAAAGCAAAAAAAAAAAAAAGAGAGGAATGTCGTAGTTTATTTTAGAATTCGTTATGACTTTTGTTTTCACAATCCAAAAACTCAAAAAGATTTTACGTTTTGTAAAGTACTGCAAATTCAAAAAAAAAATGAAAAAAAAAAGGAGGAAGTTTTGTTTGCTTGTCGAAAACTAAAAAATACCAAAAAGATTTTTCTGTATAATTGGTTATGTCAGTTTTGGTTAAAGCGTCTAGTTGAAAAAAAAAACAAAGTTTTTGATTGTGTTTAAGTTAGGATCAATTTTTTAGTTAATCGTTAGTTGTCCAATTTGGACGAACTACGCACCCCTGATTCTCCTCTTTAGAGATGTGAGATACGTAGGCAGCCTATTGTTGGTTTGGGGATTTTATTTTAAAAATTCAAAAAAAAAAAATTCTTCACTCTTTATTTAGAGTAGATGTTTCATACATATCTTGAAAAAAAAAAGAAGAAAAAAAGATTTTCCTCAATAGTCGTAAGGTTCATTTTTGGTTGATCTTATTTTAAAAATCCAAAAAAGATTTTCTTCACTCTCCATTTAGAGTAGGCGTTTCATATACGTCTTTAAAAGAAAACAACAACAAAAAATATTTTCCTTTAATAGGTTCAGGTTTCATTTTTCGCATAAAATTCAAAATAAAAAAATAAAATCCAAAAATATTTTTTCTGTAATCATAGATTTCATTTTGTACAGAAATCTGACAATTCAAAAAATAAAATTTTTTCTTCACTCTTCATTTAGAGTAGGTGTTTCATATACATCTCTAAAAAAAAAAAACTACAAAAAGACTTTTCTTTGATAGTTTCAAGTTTCATGTTCCTATGAAATTCAAAAAAAAATCAAATCAAAAGATTTTTTTTTTCCTTGTTAATCATAGTTTTCATTTTGTACAAGGATGTTAAGCCAAAAAATGCAAAAAAAAAAAAAATGTTCGTCAGTTCTTTTTGACAATTTGTTATTTTCTTTTCTTCTTAAAGTTTCAAAAAAAAAAAGAGAAAGAGAGTTCAATTGGCCATTTTGGCACGACTTTACAAACTACGCACACCTGATTCTCCCCTTTCGGGGGTGAGATACGTAGGCGTCCTTCTTGGGTTCGGTGATCTTTTCAAAAAAAAAAATAAAAAAAAAATGAAGTGGTTAGTTTGTCGCATTTTGGCTGGTCCTTCATATTGCTCCAAGTCACAGAGGAAGTATGGCCAACAAGGATACCTAGTTAGTTGTCACTTCACCTCCATTGGAGAGTCGTATGTAAGTTATTCCAGAGATTGATACAGGACATGATCACTCCTCTCCTCAGGTGTACTCCCGACCCACATTCAAGAAGTTGTGATCCTAATGTACGATGTACATATCGTTCTGATGTTCAGGGTCACAGTATTGAAGATTGTCGTGCTTTGAAAATAGAAATTGAAAAGATAATTCAAGATAAATCAATCATGGTACAGATCTGACGGTGAGGAAAGCTCTAGCCATGCTATTATGCAAACCAGTGACTAAGATGTCGGGCTGAGCAATTGAGAAGTCACCCCTCTCCCTACTAGGAAGAGGTTTGGTAGCTTGTTTTGTTTTATTTTCTGTTATCCGAACTATCTCAGGGTTGTAGTTCGGGATCTGTCTTGTTTTATCCTTTTGCTTTTTATATTCAAATCCTTCTATCTTTTGTTTCAACTAAATGAAGTGTCCCATTTTTCTTTGTGTTTTAAATATGTGTTGTTTGTTTGTTTTCTTTACATAGTACATTTCGTGTTAACTCTAGTGATATGACATGCAGTGGAATTTTCAGCCAGATCTTAAAATCCAGTTTAAGCATGAACATTGAATCAGAGGGTTAAAGATAAAAAAAAAAAGCATATGAGAAAATAAATAGAGTGCTGAGACATTTGGTGACAAGTTAAGGCAATTATTTTGAGAATCACAAGAACAACTTGGCCATCGATCGAAAGGCAAGTCCCAATTAGGTCAAATGGTGGACGTGTGATCCCTCTATCAAGGTTAACAAGAAGATAATCAGCTCCACAAAAGCATGAATCACTCCATGTCAGGGATGCACAACAAAGGTAGAGTTGTATCTTTGACAAGTATATAAAAAGAGGGGAAACACATGTTCAAGGCAAATTAGTGTTGTAAAGCATGTCATAAGCAATATTGGTCATGTACTTTCACATTGCATGTTGTATGCTTGCATTCCCAAGAATTGATATGATGAAGGCATTTCATTCTGCTATCCAAACATTGTGTCATCCTTTGTTTACCCTATTTGAGCCTCAGTGTTATTTTCTTTCATACCCCTTTCGTGTTAACTCTAGTGATATGACATGCAGTGGAATTTTCAGTCAGATCTTAAAATCCAGTTTAAGCATGAACATTGAATCAGAGGGTTAAAGATAAAAAAAAAGAGCATATGAGAAAATAGATAGAGTGCTGAGACATTTGGTGACAAGTTAAGGCAATTATTTTGAGAATCACAAGAACAACTTGGTCATCGATCGAAAGGCAAGTCCCAACTAGGTCAAATGGTGGACGTATGATCTCTATATCAAGGTTAACAAGAAGATAATCAGCTCTACAGAAGCATGAATCACTCGATGTGAGAAATGCATAACAAAGGTAGAGTTGTATGTTTGACAAGTATATAAAAAGAGGTGAAACACACGTTCGAGGCGAGTTAGTGTTGTAAAGCATGTCATAAGTGATATTGGTCATGTACTTTCACATTGCATGCTATACACTTGCATTCTCAAGGATTGATATGATGAAGACATTTCATTCTGCTATCCAAACATTGTGTCATCCTTTGTTTACCCCATTTGAGCCTTAGTGTTATTTTCTTTCATACCCCTCTTTTGGAATCAAGATAGAGTAAGCAAAGTTCAAAGAATAGTGTCAAGAAAAAAAGATAAAGTCAAAAAAAAGGGTTTCCAAAAAAGAGTGTCAAGAAAAATAGAGTTAGAAAAAAAGAATCGCAAAGCGAAAAAAGTGAATAAAAAAAAGGAGAGAAAAATCAGATCAAAGCAAAAAGACAAGCTGCCAGAACTACGCATGACCTGATTCTCCTCTCTCGGGGGTGAGATACGTAGGCTGCCCTACTAAGGGCTCGGTCCAACCAAATAAATAATTTAGAATCACCCAGTCAAAAGAAACTGGGGCATGAGTTAATCCTCATTGTTTGAGTCGATTCCAAAAGTTGTAAGTCCTAACCCACTTCAATTGTCGTTTGGGCCTCACGCCATTCTTTCTTTCTAACCCTATCCAAAAGCCAAGTTACAACCAAAGAAAAGACCTTCAGATCAATCTTTGGGGATGTTAAGGCAAAGCATGCAAGGGATATGCTGATGTATTTGGGAACTACCTGTCTTCCTCAGCCCAAGGAATCAAGAGAGAAATAAAAATGAGAGAGTCTTATTGGTGAAAACCCTCACTCGCACCATAAGGCGATAGTAAGTTGAGAGAGATAAAAAAAAGAGTCTTATTGGTGAAAACTCTCTCGGGCACCGTGAGACGATTGTGAGTCGGGAGAAATGAGAAGAAAAGAGTCTCATTAGTAAAAACCCTCACAGACACCATAAGACAAGGGTGAGTTAAGGGAAAGGCCCTTCAAAACATCACTAGCCGAATGAGGTCTGAATGCAGTTGGTCTAAGAAAACAACCCAGTTTCAAGGCCATTAACTCAGCAATGATGGGTAGAGAGATTGGATGGAAAGATCAGGTAGCCTAATGCAAAAGGCATGGCATAATCATTAGAGTTGACCGTCATTTTTAGATAATTTGTCATTTCTTTGTTTGAAAAGGGGACACTCGTTGACTTTTCTTTCTTCTCTTTATATTATTTTGTTTTCTTGAGTCAATGGTCCAAATAAAAGTCATTGCCATTTTTCTCTTGTTTTTGAGTCATGTCCATATCAAAAAGTGAGAAAAGATTTCAAAACTGGCCACCAACTTCTTCAATTGCACAATGCAAGACAAAGTCAGCATATGAAAGAGACATAATTGTCAACTTATGTAACACCAAGGTTTGAAGGATTTATCTGAGGAGCATGACAAAGATACTGTGGTTATTTTGGAGTCACTTCTAATGATCTGAGTTTAGGTCAATGACACGACAAAGCAGGGGCAAGTGTCAGCAATTTGAAATCAAATGAAGGGAATGAACACTAGAGCAAATGCCTGGAAAGCCAAATGCTGCAAGCTACCACTAAGTTTTAACTGACAAATTTTCTTTATTAAAACAGGGGGAAAATTCGTTTCACTTGATTCAGCTACCATTGGAAATGCACATCCATGGAATTTTATTTTATGTTCAGGACCCTCCTGAAGAATGGGACTTTATTTTATGTTCAGGACCCTCCTGAAGAATGGGATTTTATTTTTATGTTCAGGACCCTCCTGAAGAATGGGATTTTATTTTATGTTCAGGACCCTCCTGAAGAATGGGATTTTATTTTTATGTTCAGGACCCTCCTGAAGAATGGGATTTTATTTTCTGTTCAGGACCCTCCTGAAGAATGGGACTTTATTTTATGTTCAGGACCCTCCTGGAGAATGGGACTTTATTTTATGTTCAGGACCCTCCTGGAGAATGGGATTTAATTTTATGTTCAGGACCCTCCTGAAGAATGGGATTTTATTTTATGTTCAGGACCCTCTTGAAGAATGGGACTTTATTTTATGTTCAGGACCCTCCTGAAGAATGGGATTTTATTTTTATGTTCAAGACCCTCCTGAAGAATGGGATTTTATTTTATGTTCAGGACCCTCCTAAAGAATGGGACTTTATTTTATGTTCAGGACCCTCCTGAAGAATGGGACTTTATTTTATGTTCAGGACCCTCCTGGAGAATGAGATTTTATTTTATGTTTAGGACCCTCCTGAAGAATGGGATTTTATTTTTATGTTCAGGACCCTCCTGAAGAATGGGACTTTATTTTTATGTTCAGGACCCTCCTGAAGAATGGGACTTTATTTTATATTCAGGACCCTCCTGAAGAATGGGACTTTATTTTATGTTCAGGACCCTCCTGAAGAATGGGATTTTATTTTATGTTCAGGACCCTCCTGAAGAATGGGATTTTATTTTCTGTTCAGGACCCTCCTACAAAATGGGATTTTATTTTCTGTTCAGGACCCTCCTGAAGAATGGGATTTTATTTTATGTTCAGGACCCTCCTGAAGAATGGGATTTTATTTTTATGTTCAGGACCCTCCTGAAGAATGGGATTTTATTTTTATGTTCAGGACCCTCCTGAAGAATGGGATTTTATTTTATGTTCAGGACCCTCCTGAAGAATGGGACTTTATTTTATGTTCAGGACCCTCCTGAAGAATGGGACTTTATTTTATGTTCAGGACTCTCCTGGAGAATGGGATTTTATTTTATGTTCAGGACCCTCCTGAAGAATGGGATTTTATTTTTATGTTCAGGACCCTCCTGAAGAATGGGACTTTATTTTTATGTTCAGGACCCTCCTGAAGAATGGGACTTTATTTTATGTTCAGGACCCTCCTGAAGAATGGGATTTTATTTTATGTTCAGGACCCTCCTGAAGAATGGAATTTTATTTTCTGTTCAGGACCCTCCTACAAAATGGGATTTTATTTTCTGTTCAGGACCCTCCTACAAAATGGGATTTTATTTTCTGTTCAGGACCCTCCTACAAAATAGGATTTTATTTCATGTTCAGGACCCTCCTGCAAAATGGGATTTTACTTTCTGTTCAGGACCCTCCTGGAAAATGGAATTTTATTTTCTGTTCAGTGATTTTACTTCTTCATTAGGGTAATCCCAGCAACATTTGTAAGGAGACGCACTTCCTTATTCGGGTAATCCCAGCAACACATGTAAGGAGACGCACTTCTTTATTCGGGTAATCTCAGCAACATTTGTAAGGAGACGCACTTCCTTATTCGGGTAATCCCAGCAACATTTATAAGGAGACGCACTTCCTTAGTTGAGCAATTCAAGAGACATTTGTGAGGAAACACACTTCCTTATTTTGATAATTCAAGCAGCATTGGTAAGGAAACGCACTTCCTTGTTTTGATAATTCAAGCAACATTTGTAAGGAGACGCACTTCCTTATTTGAGTAATTCAAGCGGCATTGGTAAGGAGACGCACTTCCTTGTTTTGGTAATTCAAGTGGCATTGGTAAGGAAACGCACTTCTTTGTTTTGATAATTCAAGCAACATTGGCAAGGAGATGCACTTCCTTGATTGGGTAATTTGAATTTTGCTTTTTAGGAGATGCACTTCCTAACGTAAATCTTGACTCCTAGAAGATGCATGTTCTAGTCGAGTTGTTGCACTTAATTCTTAGGAGACACACTTCCTTGCTAGTTTTCATTTTTTAGGTGACACACTTTTAACTTAAACTTGTATCTCTAGAAGACGCACTTTCTAGTTAGAATCCCTCACTTTAATTCTTAGGAGATGCACTTCCTAGTCTTGGTTATTTAATTTTACTCTTAGGAGATGCATTTCTTAGTCAGAATCTTGATTCATCATTGCAACATACAAGTAGGTATGGTGTGATTTTCCCAAAAGTCTTCTGATGATAAATTGGAAAAAAAAAAATCAATATCTGTTTTTGAAACTTTACTTTTCTGGCAAATAAATGAAATTTCTCTTTATAATAATATTCGTTTGGGGATAATTTTCTTTTTTTTAGTTTTGATGTAATTTCAGGAGCCCGCCTGCAGAACAGGGTGAAGAAGTTGAAAGCATAGCAACAAAGTGATGAAATAGCGAGTCAGGAGCCCGCCTGGAGAACAGGGTGATGAAATAACAAGTCAGGAGCCCGCCTGAAAAACAGGGTGATGAAATAACAAGTCAGGAGCCCGCCTGAAGAACAGGGTGAAGAAACAAAAGTCAAGCAACAAGTTGGAAAAAAATTGCAAGTCAGGAACCCGCCCGAAGAATAAGGTGATAAAAGTCGAGTCAAGAGCCAACAAAAGCTGTATAGATAGGATTTTTGTAATTTCCATTATATTTTAGCTTTTAATTTTCATTTTTGATGTAATAACAAAGCCGCGGACCGAAACCTCGACGAAACCTCACTCGACTCTCCAACTCGGTATAGTCCTTTCTTCTGTTTCTTCTTTGAATAATGGCCGGGACAAAATTCTGTTTCGTTGTCTACTTCTTTGTCTGAAAACACTGCGTGTTTACATTCAAAGGGGGCATGCTGTAGACACGTAATTTTGTCCGCCCAAATATTAATTTCTACTCATTTTTACCTTTTCCTCCTACCCCACCTACCCCACCTAATCAAACCACTCTCTAAACATCCACCTAACAAACCACATACTTTTTTTAACAAAAAATAAAAAAAACATCATCATTATATTCTTCCACCCACTCACCACTACCCAACCACCCACTCCCAACATCATCATCACACTCACCACTACCCACTACCCCACATTTACCCCACCCCCCACTCTCTTATTCTTATCTCCATAAGACAAAAACCACAACAACAACATATAACTATCATCTCTTACACACACACAAAAAAAAAGACACTCAATTAATCATCTTGTTCCATCATCTTCTTCACCAAGAAAAATACACCACACACACCATTAATCATCTTCTTCCATTCTCTAACAACAAGAACAAGAAAATCAAAAGAAAAAATCTCTCTCTCTTAAAATTTCTCAAGAACTCTCTCTAAAAAAAAAAAATACTCTCTTCTCCACTCTTTAAAACTTCGGTCGCCGCCGACCGGAGCTCCGACCACCACAACACCATCATATTTTTCTTCTCTCTATCATATCTCTCTCCCCAAAACTAAAAAAAAAAAAAAAGAAAATCGGATCCGACCATCTCCGGCCGACGCCATCTCCGAGCCACCGTCAGATCTGCCACGCCACCTCAGCCGCGCCACCGTCAGATCCGACCAGATCTACCACGGCTCGTCACCGGTAACAACACCGTTCGCCGGCCGAGAATCGGCCAGCTCCGACCGCGGCGCGTCGAACCTTTAGCCGGCGAAACCAGCTCCAGCCGCCGCTTCCTCCTCCTCCTTCCCTCCCTCCGGTGACAACAGTCACCATCGACGCCAGTGCCGCCGGCTCTCCATCACTGTAGTTCCCCGGATTCCGATCTACATTTTGGAGTTGTTCGGTTTATTATTTTAATACCGAGTTAGTTGTTCGTCGTGAGGTTTTCCGATCAAGTTTGGTCTTCAGATTTCCTTATTATCAACAAATCTGTTCTTCGAAAGTCCATCTCTTGACTCTACTCTTTTATCTTGAAATTGGTTAATGTCATAAGTTTATGGTGTGGCTGTGAATATTTTGAGCAAAAAAAAAAAATATTAATTGTTGGTGTGGATGACTTGTATGTCTAAGTTCGAATCTTTGTTGGATATATATGTTTGAAGTTGATTTTAGACTTTTGAAAAGTGTTTGATAATTGGAAAATTTGCTAACCATGGCTTGAGAATTAAACTTGTTGATTTGGGGGACGGGATTGAAAATTTGATAATCAAATAAGTTGAAGTTTGTTTTAATTCATCAGTGACTATGGGATAGTATCATAATCGGTCGATCCGGATAGGCAATATAGGTTCGGGTTGGCAAATTTTAGACCTTGTTAAATGTCGGAATGTGCGTGTGAATTTTCTTTCTAGTTTATCGTATTTAATTTAAATGTATTCATTTAGCCGGGGAATGCACCCGAGATATATTGTATTTATTCACCGGGGAATGCCCCGAAGTAATTTGTACCCGGAAGACGTCTGCGATGAAGGCCCGAGGCATCGGGTAATGCATTAGTTTAGGATTAGCATAGGTTTATTTTCAGTTCTTTTCTATTTTTGGGTTGCAATAATTGGACTGGACTTACATTTTGGTTTGTTTCGTTTTGTTTTTGTTTGATTGTTTTCGCGTGCTTTTTCTGTGGTTTATACACTTCATAATGCCAAAATAGTCGATACGCTCCACCAAGAGACCGTGGTCGAACCACGGGATCGAGGGGTGCCTAACACCTTCCCCTCGATCAACAGAATTCCTTAGCCGGAATCTCTGATCGCAAACCGGTTTAAGAGTCAAATGATTTTCGAAAAGGATTTTCCAAAGGTGACTTGGCACACCAGATTATGCCAAGTGGCGACTCTGAATAAAAATGCAAATAATCCTTTTTCGAGACAAATTTTTATTTTTTTTGTCACTAAAATAATGAAACCCTTTCGAACTTAAAAATACTCCATTTTTTGGAGTACGCGTGCAAAAAGGGGTGTGACAAAAGTAAAATGTGCAATAATGACATGACTGCTTCAGCTGCTTCAATCGTGATTTTACTATATCACCAATAATTAATTATTACAAACCATTTAAGTATTACAAAACTAATAATATTTTATAAAAAAATATATATATAAAATGATAAATTAACTCTTGATCTTTTAAATTAACGTCCGCTTAAATTTTTTTCACAGATTTTGTTTACAATAATTTTACTATGTCATTTCTAATTAGTAGAATAGAAGAAAAAATCTTATAAATCACGATAATTTAAAATTTAAATTATTTAAAAATTATAATTGACTATCAATACCACAAAAGTTTGAACAAGGAGAGTAACATATATTATTTGAAAATTATTTAAAAAAATATTAAAAATTACAATATTTAACAATTTAAAATATCTAAGAACATATTAAAAATATGATTAATTATCTAAATTTCATTTGTGTCATATAAATTGAGGCAAAAAAAAATTTATATCGCACAGGCCCTCGGTATCTAGTTTTAGCATAAACTGAAAAACTTGTCATTACCTAGATATTTGATTGAATATCAGTTTAAACTTTCAATCCATCTATCTATCTATATATACTAGTCAAGTCAAGTATACGTACTTTACACGTGTGTCTCACCTAATAAAAATAAATTTCACAATGACTTTTTAATTTATAGAATTCAAAGAACTACATTATCGGAAAAATAGTATCTTTTGTGATGCATCTTTCAGTTATCACTTTATCCGTTTTTTAAAAAAAAAAAAAAATTAAAATAAAATTTAAAAACTTTGACTAAGACCAGGCCAATTCGAAAAGAAATTTACGAGGCGCTGCAAAATAATGTAATAGCAAGGAGGATTTATTCAAACAAAAATATGCACAATTACCATGATCCCAATTTGTGTATACCAGTGTTTTCATACAAGTATCCGGGAAATTTTAGTAAAGAGAGGACATAAATCAAAGATCAAGTTCAATTCATTGTCAGTGTTCTTGAAAAATAATTGTTTGATGTTCAGAGTTCAGACGTTCAGATTGTTTAGCATCATTATCAGACTGTTCAATCAAAAAGACATATTAAATTTGTGATCATTAAAAATCACTTATAACATTTTTTAGTTGATTATAAAAAGTTGCCTACTTGTTTAATCTGTTGAATTCTGAATTTCTGATGCCTGGCTGAAGTATTAAAGTCTGATCCAATTGTTGTTGATCCTTTGCAGTTGCCTTTGAGGTTTGAGCGGTACAGCTTCACAATTGGTAGCCTAGGAATTATGAAGGCATGTAGAAGGATGCATAGAAACTCAAAGAATGCGGAGATGGCAAGAAACTGCAAAATTAACAATTATAAGCTCGATATAGTATATAAGAAATATTAGTTGTATCACAATGGAATTGCATGAAGCATATTATTTTCGATTAAACTTTTCAACAATGAGATCAGAACTATTTTTATGAGCATCAAAATACATATTATTTATAATATTTTGGCATCACAAATGTCCTGTTAATTAATTAGAATTTGATTTCTAGCTAAAAAAGACCTAAATCTAAAGGAATTTGTATAAAGTCCGATCCTGCGGTAATACTTAAAAGTCCTATACACTTAAAAAGGACCTAAATTGAAACTTTCCTAGTGTGACTTGCTTAGTTATGGAAAACTTCTAACTATACTTATTTAATGAGAAAAAGTAATTTAATTATTTATTGAGAGAAAAATAAAAAGACAATCTTATCGATTGCAGAGTATTCTAACGAAGGATAAAAAATTCAAATTACTTCTTTACACTTTTAGTATATTATAGATTATAGATATATAAAAGCAAAACTAAAACAAGACATGCCAAGTGTCAAACTATTAAAGTAGCCACATGGTAGTTTCTAAGACAATACATAATAGTGTTGTAGTAAAAATTTGAATTAAAGAATATTAAATATTTGAATTTGAAAATAATAATGATGCTAGAAGAAAAAAAAGAAATTTTCATTAACTTAAATCGAGGAACTATAATTAAAGGGTTCTAAATAAACTCTAAATAGTAGTTAATGACATTTTTCAAGCGAAAAAAACTTAGCAACCTAAAAAAATAGATATGTTTATGAAAGAGTGGAAGTCTATTTGCAATCGTACAACATTTCTACCACTAGACCTCTAGCGCTTGTCGTCTTAAGAATGTTTTTTTTTTAAAAATAAAAATAGTTTTTGGTGAAAAATATATGAATCTTTGTAAAAATATTAAAGTCGACCTCTATTTTTTTTAATTGAAAAAATCAACCTCCGGAGGTAAATTTTAAAAAATTTTATGGGTAAATTTAAACATCTTTTATAAATAAGAGATAAACTAAAAATAAATTTATAAAAAACTACAAAATCATCTTTCTCGAATAATTAATGTGTAGGTTAAGCCTCAAGAAATATTACGTCTTTGAACTTTGAAAGGTTTGATGAACATTATTTCCGTGTCCTGCCAGTGCCATATTTATCCTCTCAGGACCTGAGACTCAGGTAGTACGTGATCATAGTAATAAAATGACAAAACCATTCTAGTTAGTGGAATCAAGTAGAATCAAGTTGTTCATCTATATATTAAGAAAAAGGTTGTGTTGACTTTACAATTTCACCATCGGTGGTAAGTGCATGTGGTTGCGTACTTTATGAGAATGATAATATGTGTAATCATGATTTATGGAATGTAAGTATAGTAATTAAAATTTTCTTGTATGATCCACTCCCAACTGTATTACCCCATATATAAGATGAATACAGGGAAAATGGTTAACTTTTATCCCTTTTTAATTTGAAAAACTGACTAAATAGATCTTTCATCATATTTTGAGGGTCAATTTAAAGGATATATTTAGTCAATTTTTATAGTATAGGGTAAATTTGACCCTTTATTATATATAGATGTAAATGGCGGGAAAGATGTTATAGAACAAAGTTCATTCATTATTTTAATTTAGACAAAAGAACTCCTCCTTTATTTATTTTATTAATTTATAAATAATGCATTACATATGCATTATCATTTCACAAGATAATATTCACACACTTGTTCCAGTCCCAAAAAAGGAGTAGAAGTACATGGTCTAGGGAATACAGAAGGCAGCAAGCATCTAGAGAGCATTGAGCAATAAGCTTTCAATGCCTCTGAAGCGATTCTTGTTGTACGAGGTTAGACCCTTGCACTGACTTTGACAGTAGGGAGAAACACAATAGTTACGTGTGGTTCCACACCAGCCCCATATACTACAGCACACTCCAGTAGGACATGCTCTACCAGCAGCTTGCTTTCCGCATCGTCCCTGTGGGAATGGTGGGGGTGGGGGTGGGGGAGACGGGGGTGGTGGTGGCCTTTCACATTGACTTTGACATTCTCCACGAGAACAATAGATTGAAGTGGTTCCACACCAACCAGAGAGACTACAACATAATCCAGTAGGACATTTTCCCCCACCAGCTTGCCATCCACAACGTCCCGATGGATAAGGTCCTGAACATTGGCTTTGACAGCGTAGAGGATTACAATATTCTTCTGTGGTTCCACACCAACCTGTATCCCGACAACACTGTCCAGTAGGACATGGTCGACCACCTGCTTGCATTCCGCATCGTCCCACTGGGATCGGACCTGGACACTGGAAATCACACTCATCTTCATCACAATAGGCATCACCGGTTCCACACCAACCATCAAAATCACAACACTGTCCAGTAGGACACGATCTACCGCCACCTGGCCATCCGCATCGACTCCGTGCTAATAATGACTGGGCTAGGTCTGACGTATTGAGTTCCCTTATTAGTTCAAGGCCAAGGGTTTCATTGGCTGGTAAATAAAAGGGAACATCAGATAGCTTGGCTGAGACCTTAAGGAGGAACAAAGCCAGAGATAAAAGGCTAATTATAATCTCTCTCATTTTGTGGATTGTTATAAGAGGTGTATCATGATGACGATGTATATATAGGAAAATTTTCAAGGGAATACGCTTACGCGGTACGCCTCAACAATAGTGAGTCCGCTTCGTAGATACTAATTTTGTTTTGTTATTACTCTCAATCTCATGGAGAACTTTGATAGCTATATATTGGTATAAAAAGCAGCATCACTCGCTATAGATGTACTCTAAATATATACTTGGGTAACTTTAGTATAAAATTTGGCTGTAATTCACCTGGATATATATTACTATAAATTATGCTATATATCTTCGTTTCGATAAAGAAAGGACAACATCTTAGTGAATGTATTGTATGGCTTCAAAGGATAAAAGTCACTACTTAAACTCTTAAAGTTCTACTTGAACAGTATTAATAAATTAAGGTATGTGCATATTATCCAACAAGCTAAGCTGGCTAGATCCATTTGGTAAGGGATTATCCTGGATAATTTGATTTATTTTATATGCGTGAGAATTCTTTTTTCTTTGGGTAACTTTTAGCTAGTTCTATTTTTTACATGGCATGTTTAAGACTACATAATTTTAAAAATATTTTGATATATTCTACATATTTTTAATTTAAAACCACAAAATTTAACCTTTTTTTTTATAGTCAATACTAAATTAGAACTAAAAAAATAAATTGGAACATAGAGAGAGTACTATACCGTTGAGTGGTTGAGGCCTGAGGTTCGAATATAGAACCTTAAAAGTTGACACAGGCAATAAGGACAAGTTTGGCCATCCAATCAAACATCACTCAATGTGGTCCTTTTAATCATGTTTTGAATAATGTCGTTCTATTTTTTTTTATATGGGGTTCGTGTTTATATTTGAGTTAGACTAATGTGAGTTTGTGTCGGAAAGTCTTACTATGAGAGTAAAACAGTTTCTATCAAAGGTGAATTCTCAAAGCTCAAACCAAAGATCTTTGATTAAAAATGTAGAAGTAATTATCACTCCATAACAATAATCTTAATGACATTTTGACTCACTCTTCTAGTCACATCAGTATAAGCTAGTTACGTTCTCTTTTTTCTACTTGTGTTCAATTTTTTTTTCAGTGTAAGTGTTGTTCTAGACTCCTGATGGCTGTTTGCTGTTATATAGTAGTCCATTTTGAATCTTTTTTTTTGTGTGTGTCCAGCACGATTCCAACCAATTTCCAGTGATATTCCAACCAGTAGATTCATAATAAAAAAAATCGAACTGAACTGAACCGTACTGGATAACTAATTCGGTTCAATTTTGTTATCCCTTTCATAAAAGAAAACCGAAAAATAGGATCAAAATTCCGAAAAACCAAACGAAAAAACTGAACCGCCCGCCCGTCTTCGTAATGCACACTTCATAGGACCACTAAGAAAATCTAAGAAAACTGCGTACTCCATTAATAAATTTTGCTTCTTAAATCTAGGACCACATAAAAATAAACTAGGATACCTACCTTCACTAGCATTACTATTTTTTTCCCTCACCTATTTTTTGTTATTAATTTAGTGTACGTGCTTTGCACGTGTATGTCATATTAATAAGTAAAATTATACTCCATGCAAGAAAAATAAAATGATTTAAAAGTAATAACACTACGACAATAAGATATCTAGTGTAGTCGTATAAGTAGAGGATAAAATATACGTAGATCTTGTCATTTCTTTTGTGAAACCCCTATCTCTATGATGTAAAAAGACATTTTCCCCGCACGTAGAGGGTAGAATGTACAGAGCTTACCCTTTCTTTTGTGAGGCGCCTATCTCTGTGAGGTAAAGAGACTGTTTTTGATAGATCTTCAGCTCAAAAGAAATAAAATCAAAGCAGAATTGAACCAGTGAAATTATTAATGCTTGTGGAAGCAATAATCTCATATGACTACACAATCATAGACTGTTTTTAATAGATTCTCGACTCAAAAAAAATGAAATCAAAACTAAATTGAACCAGTGAGACTATTGATTATGTGGATGTCTGTTCCTATGTGGTCATACAACTGAAAAATGAACCAAGATAAAAAAAAATTCAAATTTAAAGGATACATACAATCTCAGATTCCATTTTTCAATTAACAATCACTATTAAGTTATCACCTGCTCGCCTCTTACAACTACATTTACTCGTCTCATTATTACATAAACTTTAGTCTTTTCTTTTCCGAGCTACTAAAAACATATGATAACACAAATGAAATCTGAAAACATTTTTACTTTATAAGAGTATGAAATTTTTTTGAAACTAATATTTTTCAAGACTCTGAAAATCTGAGCAGTCTATGATATTTAAGTTGGCCTCTCTATGTTCTTATTCTACCTATACTACTCATAGAAGATCAAAATAAATATTTATACAACTTTGTGTAAGGAGAACAATAGGATTTTTGAGGCTTTCTCTCACATTCACCTCCATTTTTTTATTTTTTTTTTAATTATGTTTCTTAGTTATCCAAAACAGTAATTATCTTTTTTAAATTAGTAACTCTTTTTTACTTTTGGCAACTGTCTACTTAGAAGAGTTTCAAAAAGGCGACGATAATGATAACGATGGAAAATAAAAGAAGAATTATCAATATTAAATTAATGATAAAAATGCACGATACCTATTTATAAGGGTGAGATACAATCCCTGATGAGATAATACATAATATAACCCTAAACTTGACACCAAATTATAACTTTGATCTTAAACTTTGACAGTGCACAAATATAACCTTTAACTATTCAAAACTGCACAAATATGACCTCCGATCCTACGTAGTAAAATGCGTATTCAACACGCAAAACTAGGCACGTCTAGCTTAAAATCTAAGGGCATAATATATAAATATGACCCTAAACTTGACACCAAATTATAACTTTGACCTTAAACTTTGACAGTGCACAAATATAACCTTTAACTATTCAAAACTGCACAAATATAACCTTTAAATGACTTTTCACTATTATTTTTTCATTATTTCTGCTCAAAGATTAAAATGGCATCTAATTTCTTTTGTCATTACGGAAAAAGAGCAATATTGAAGATTTATTAATTAGGTGGGTCAGCCTCATACGAAAAAATCGCGCGGGTATGTATATATATTATAAAACAGAAGGTGAATTTAAGTTATATAATATATCTAAATATAATTTATTTAACTATTACATTAAAGATGAAAATATACTAATAATAATAAAAAAATTATAGTTTTAATAAAACGTTATTAAATTAACGTTATTAAGGATACTAGTAGTAGTATATTAAATTAACGTTATTAAAATGTTATTAAATTAACGCAGGGGCGGACCTACATGGTTGTCATGGGGTTCACCCGAACCCCCTCGGTAAAAAAATTACATTGTATATATAAGGTAGAAAATCTATATTTATGTACGTATATTAATGTTGAACCACATGAAACAAGGCACTTAGATAGCCCAGTGGTGTTATTTGCTCTTCTTGGGTGCTTCATTCAGCCTACTGCGCGGGTTCGATCCCTAAATAAATAAATAAATAAATAAATAAATAAATAATAATAATAATAATAAAATAATAAAAAAAATGACGTTGTTTTAACACAAAAACTAAAACTTTGACAGTGCACAAATATGACCTTTAACTATTCAAAACTGCACAAATATGACCTCCCTCCAAGTCAGCCCTTTTAACGATATGGCACCGTGTGATTGGATTACTTTTCCACATAGGCGCGAGTGAAACTCACGCATGGAGGTTGCAAAATCGGAGGTCATATTCGTTCAGGTTTTGAATAGTTAAAGATCCTATTTGTGTACTATCAAAGTTTAAGGTCAAAATTATAATTTGGTGTCAAATTTAGGGTCATATTGATATATTATCTCATCCCTAATTTATATGTAACTTATCATGGAGACATGACAAACTTCATACTATAACTAACATTGCAAAGTCAACTTTTTCTTATTTAAGCAAAGAAGAAAAAGAGAAAGAGATAAGCCTTGGATATGTTATATATCATTGAACCTCAAATTGTAGAGTTTTAACTTCTGCAATATTACTCGTGAAAGTGAATAGAATAGGTCATTATCATCTTTCTTTTGAATCTTTTATCATCATCATCATCCACTTAAATTATCTTTGTGACTCCTATCACTATTAATTTTAAAGAATTTGTTGGTGGATTTATTCTAGTAAATAGGATATTATTAAAATTATTGAGAGTCATATAAGAATTTATCGCTAAAGAGGAATACAATGTCTAAACTCTAAAGTACTTTATCTAATTTTATATCGTGTATTGATTTTCTTGTTCTACTTAGATATTTAAATTTTAATAAAAGTAATATAAATTGTAATGTTTTAAAAGATTCTTGTTTTTAGTAAAAAAGAATAGATAGTTCTCAAACAATAACAGCTGTATTGCACCTCTTTTGGAATGAAGAGGTCCAAAATTTGGTGAATTTATATTCAAATTTTATTGTTGTTTCAATCTTTTGTTAACTATTTAAATATTGTTCATTCATATATAATAATATGGACTAGTCAGATCTCTCGTTCGTTCCAAATTAAGTCACACTATCCAAATTTCACATACTTTTTGGTGTTCAACCGCTCACTCTTCCTTTCAAGCTACCGTAGAAGAATCAAAATTCAACTATGGAGAAAATTATGACCACTTTCCTTAAGTTTGCCCATAGAGTCCTCACTGTCCTCAGTTACATGTCATCTTTATCGATGCCTCTAAAATATCTTAGTTTAAGATTCGTTGTGCAGTCAATATCCCTAACAAAACAAATATTCTTATGCCTCTTATAAACCGCAACGACTCAGTTCTAAGTAAGCTTACTTTTGTTGCTACTAATAATTCAAATGCACTCTTTTCTCGTCCTCAAAATTCTGATTTAGACTCTCCTAATCTAATGGCTACTAACAATTTTTAGATGTGTAATATTTTGTCCTCTTTATCGATTTGTTGGCAATACACTGAACCAGTCATCTTTGATGAAATTTTTTTCACAATATTTTTGTTAAGAGTGAAGATTAAAAACACATCTAAATATGTTGTTCAATTATGATTAAATCTAACTTTTACACATTTTTTTTAAAGCTCATTCGAACATTCATCTACCATATGTATTAAGCAAAAAAATAGAAAATAAAAATGGGATAGATAATGAAGATATTAGAACAATAAGATTAAATTTAATCTTTACATAAAAATTCTTCAAAGCTCAACCAAACATTCATTTCTCACTTGAAGTTAATAAAAAAAATAGCAAATAAAAACTATACAACAAACAATATGATAATCAAATATTAGAACAATAAGATTTAACCTAATCTTTACACATAATTTCTCAAAGCCCAATCAAACATTCATCTATCACCTGTATTTAGCAGAAAAAATGGCAAATAGCAACAAAACAGAAACTATAACAACACAATACGATAGTCGAGAAATCAGAACAATACATAATAACAATACGGTAATTGAATATCAGAACAATATGATTTAACATAACCTTCACACATAATTTCTCAAAGCCCGATCAAACATTCATCTATCACCTGTATTAAGTAGAAAAAATGGCAGATATCAATAGAACAGAAACAACAACAACACAATACGATAATCGAGACATCAGAACGATACAACTAAACCTTAAATTTACACAAAAATTACTCAAAGTTTGATCGAACATTCATCAATCACCTATATTAATTTTAAAAAATAGCATATAGTAACGGGATAGAAACTACAACAACAGAATTATCAAGATGTTAGAACAATACAATTAAACCTAACCTTCATACAAAAACAATTACATGCAAATCCTATCAACCAATACAAAGAAAATATAACATAATTTTTTAATCAAACTAACGTACTAGTAAAACTAATTAGTAAAAAAAATTTAAAACTAAAAGTGGCATTAAATTGTGTAACCTAAACGTCTAAATCTAATTTTTTTTCTTTGTAGTCCACGAAAATTTGTGTAGAATATATATTGTCCTAATTAACCTAAAGTGATAACTTTGGTAGAATATCCTAACCTAAAGTGGATAATAAATCTAAATAAAGAAAATACGACGTGTAATACTATTTTAATTGATATTGAATTCTAATCCAAAAGTGAATCTTACATATTTATTATGGCTAATAATAAATAATATAAAGATTATGATATAATAATTGAAAAAATTTAGTAAAAAGACGATTTTGTCTATTATGAAATCTTTTAATTAAGGGCAAAAAGTTTAAATCACTTTTCTAAGGGTGTTTACATTTTTAATATTATATATATAGAGAGAGAGATAGATAGATAGATAGATAGATAGATAGATATATATTGATAGAGAGAAAGAGATAGATAGATATGAAATCATTACTTTGTTCTTCACATTTTATGTCACATTTTCTCATTATTATGTAGTGACACTTCACGTTCACTGTATGTTAAAAATGTAGGAGGAAAGGAGAAATTTTAATTACGTAGTTTTCACATGACTCCACGTTAATAAATCTGGTAAGAGGTAATCAAATTATGTGTCATCATTTTTTTTTTAATTTGTTTCAAAATAAGTGTCGTCTTTTTTTATTTGGTAACTTTTTAAAGGCACAATTACCTTTTTATCCTTATTGATCCCATTTAATTAAAAAAAAATATTGGCACTTTTTTTTGATAAAGGACAATTTAGTAAATTTTACCAAGTCTTCCCTTATTTCTTAAACTCCGTGCCCGGTCAAATGGCGACACATAAAATGGGACGAAGGGAGTATTTTAATTAGAGAAAATGGTCAAAAGCCCCCAAACTTTAGCTCAAATCCCAACTACACATTTATACTTTGCGGGGGTCCTATGACCTCCCTAAACTATTTTAAAATGAAATTATTACCCCCAAACGCTGACATGGCAAGAGAGTGAAAACGAAAATAATTTATTAAAAAAATATTTTTAATATTTCTTTAAATAAATATATATAATTTTAATTATTATTTTTCTTTCTTCTTCTTCTTCATTTTTCTTCTTCAATTCTTGTTCTTCTTCTTCAATGACATCCAAGAACCTATCAATGTCAATTATTATTTTTCTTTCTTCTTCTTCTTCTTTAGTGGAATCCAAGAACCCATCAATGACATTTCTTTTTCAATGGCATCCAAGAACTCATCAATGGCATTCAAGACTAATTTATCATCTTCCTCATCTCCAAGCACAAAATCGACTTATTCCGACTTCATAGAACCAGTTCAGATTGACGTTGAGAATGTTAAATCAATTCAGATTGAAAAATTCAAATTAATTTTTGAGTTAGAATCATTTCTTAGCTTCCCAAAAATTGATTGACGTTGAGAATGCTGAAATTCATCGAAAAAAACAAATTCGGGCTGTGACAATATTAAGGAAACTGACATACAAGGTTTAGTATATATGTTGGATCCTAGAATCCCACGATAAGAGCAAAAGGAAAAAGTTTGTGTTTAAGTGTTTGTCCATCCATTTTCTATTAAAATAATTCTCTTGATAACTGGAAATTGATTTATGGATGAATTTGGCCCTGCGACTTAATTAATTATTTACTTGAAACAGGTAATTAGCAACATGACATGGAGTATATGTAAAGACTAAGTAAGTCCAAATAAGAATTTTGTTCTAATTACAGATAAATAGTGACTATTTCATGAAAATTGATTGACGTCATTTTGTAAAAATTGAATATTTTTTGGACATTAATTATTGATTTGATTTTGATAAGATTACCTATCGTGTGAATTTCAGATGAATTTCACAAGCAGCAGCTTGTGTTGTGGTTTTGAGTTTCTTGGCTTGTGTTCTAAACTTCTAATAGTAGAAAAAGCAACTAATTTGGATGAAATAGAAACATCTCTTTTCCATTTCTATTTACCCAGTTCATATCTTTGTTTCGTGTGTTCCTGGGAGGAATTCGATCTCAGAATGCCACCTAAATAACTACGGCCAGAGAGTCAAATAGGTCGGGAAGAAGAAGAGAAAAGGAAAAGTAATTAATTTTTTATAGTAAAAAAAAAGTAATATACCGTGGAATTACGTGGCATGATACGTGACAGCGCGTGTAGACCACAAATTAAAATAAAATCTGGGTATGAGCTTTTAGACGGGTATATATTCCACTCTAAAATAGTTCGGATGGGTAATAATTTTATTTTAAAATAGTTCAGGGGATTATAGGACCCTCACAAAGTATAAATATGTAGTTGAAATTTGAGGTAAATGTTAAGGGGCTTTTGATCATTTTCTCTTTTAATTAAGATGGGAAATCCACGCTTATTAGAATACACAGTTATCCATTTTGCATCCACATATATTGGTGGACGTGGTCAAAACCTCAAGGATGAGTCAAGACAATAAAATGAAAATCCAACCCAAAAGGATGAATGCTATTAAAGCTTTGAAAGCAGTTTGCCAACGATCCCACCTGGAAATCCTCCTCTTATTTTGGCATGATTGATTTGTTGATGTGAATGTTAAAATAAAGTTATTGGGTTTTTTTATCCCATTTTAATCGATCATTTTTTATTTTACACAATACTTAAGAAATTATAAAATGACCAACTAAAATATAACGGATGAGGCATTATGAATATTTTTAAAATACTTCATATGGTATCATATTATATTTTCTTGTTTCTCAAAATTTATGTTATGGACTTACTTGTGGAAGTAAAATAAAATGAAGCAATCCAACCTATTATTACTATCTGCTAGAAGTGTGAGCAAGCTCACAACTTATGATTGTCATGTGTGCTTTATGAAATTATGAGTGCTTTTAGGGGTATTTTAGGTATGTTTTATTTTTGGATGTTCAAGTTGTTGCATCTAAATTTTTTAGACATGTGTACATTTTCGATATTAGACAAAATGTCCGGCCTAAATTTAGTTTATCACAGTACATTTTTTTATTATTTTAATTCTTTAATATATGTGGAACTCACTTTTACATTTTGGGTGATCATCATCTTTTTCTCTTTTTGTGGTTCACTTTCACGATTCATTAAACAATAACATACTCATTATATTCTTATCAAGTGGGATCTAAAAGAATAAGTAGATATAATTCATATCAGTATATCAGTGGTGAGATAAAAATATTATTTTTGATAGTTCCCTATTCAAGATAAACAATCTAGATAAAAGATAACAAAATAACAAGATACAATAGAAATTGACACACTTAATAATACTATGTATAAGTTCATCAAGTAATACAATCAAATATTCTGTCTTGGACCTACTCAATCTAAATTTTTTAGACTCAAGAATTTGCCTCCAAACCTTCAATTTAGCATTAACTTCACCATGTGTTTCATCATATCAATCAAAACTGCATCATCCGAAAAAAGAAAATAGTAGGGCACCTCACCTTGAATTTAGGCCAAACACATTGACAGGTCCCTTAACTTAGCATGTTCTTTCACTTTGACACCTAAGATGGGCATTGTTCATTTTAAGCACCTAAAGTAGCCATAAATTGTGTCACTTTGACACTTTTTGTTGATTCAGTAAAGTAAGTGTATAACACTCGTTTTTTGGCACATGACAACTTTATTTTAGCCCATTTTTCATTTAATTTTATCACCTTCTTTCCTATTTTTTCATCCCACCATCTTTCACCATTTTTTTCACCATTAAGAGCATGTTTAATAGAAATTCGGGAAGCTATTAATGACCCATTTCTTGATTTCAAATTCTTTTAGTATAAATGATTGTTAATTGAGTTGTTTTTGATGCAAATGGAGCTGACATTTAATAAATAATTGCTAAATTTGCTATTTTTTGATGAATCATTTCGTGATTTTTAAATGATTGTGTTTGAAAGGTTATGAATCGATCTACATATTTAATCAGATATAGTCGCACAGTGAATGAAATTCGGATAGAAAAAGCTTTTACTTTTCTATAGAAATAGTTGTTATTTTTGCTGTTTTGATGGAAATGGGCGAAATTTTCAAATTTTCTGTTGAGATAATGATTAGTTTTGCTATTTGATGGAAGTGCAACTGACCCCATTTTGTGATATGAAATTTTTTCTGTAGAAATAATTGTTAATTTAGCTGTTTTTGATGATTTTGTTGATGTTAAGTGAAAATAGTCATCAAGATTTGTTGTTGATTATTACGAGGGTTTAACATCTGGTGCTACAAAATGCAAAGATGGGTCAAAGAAATTCACTAAAGCTTAGCTCAATGATGATTTTTGTGACTGCCCGGATAGGTCTGATAAGCCAGGTGTACGTATGTTTATAAGTAAAAAATATGCTTTTATGGTGCATTTTAATCAATGAACTATGTGTCAGTGTCAGGATCTATCATCCGTAAAAGAGTGAGGAGATATGTTTATCATTCTTGAAAAATTCAACTTTCATTGATGGAGGTTAAGCTTGAAGAATGGTTGGGTGAAGAAGATGAAATCAGTACTTTTGTAATTTTGTGGTCAAAAGCCGTGTGTCATTAATTCATTGGACACCTTGTAATGTATTTTATTTTTTTTATGAAAAAATAATTGTGTATGCATATAATGATATGGCAAATTAAAATGAGCTGACACAAATTAATTGGTCATTTAATCCATGTTAAAAGCGAGTGCAATTCACGTGCTAGAGTTGATGCAAAAAAATGTCAAAATGACACACTTTGTAATTGGTTTGAGTGCTTAAAATTAACAATATTTACCTTAGGTGTCAAAGTGAAAAATCCTATCAAATTGAAGGATTTATCAATGTATTTAGCCTTGAATTTATCTGGTCAAAATATCCATAAGGGTTGAGACAAAAAGAGTAATATATACTAAGTGAAAATTATGTCCAAAATAATATAAATCGCAATAAGTATCAATTTAAAATATCTATAATATACGTAATATAAAAAATTTTACATTGACTTTTGAAATTTTATTTACACCACATAAATTTGGATAAAATATATAACATATATTAGGTGAATATTATGAATGAAGTACAACTTAAAGTATTTAAGAATATAAAAAATATATGGTTGCCTCCAAATTTCATTTGTCGTATACTTAAAATATTCCACGGGCCTCTTGTATCTAGTTTTACTATAGAAACGCGAGTAAGAAAGCGATTGATAGTTGTCATATCTCTTTTCAATTGTTCACTTTGATCGAGGGTATTTTTATAATATTTTTGTTTTAATTTAATTATTTTATTTTTATTTTTAATTTTTTATATATTTAAAAATCATGTAAAAATACTTAAAATTATAATACTTAGCAATTTAAATTATTTCAAAGCACATAAATTTTTTTGATTGATTTGAGATTCTAGCAGCACACATAAATTGAGGTAAAGGAAGTTATATATTATTTAAAAATAACATAAAAAGTAATATAAATCACAATAATGCTAAATCAAAATATTTGAAGGATATTTTAAAAATTATTTTGACTTTTCAAATTCTATTAATATCATATTAATTAACAAGTAAAATATCTAAAGAACTATATACTTAACAAATTTGGTTGAATTTCTTAAATATTTCATCAGTGCCTCATAAATTGAGACAAAAATATAACATATAATATCTAATAATTCTACAATGTAAATCAATTATAAATAATTTAAAATATTTAAAAATTATATAAAAATTTAATTTAATTTTAATATTTTATCTGAACCACTTAAATTGAAATAAAAAAATAAAATATATAAAACTTGTGCTGATATGAATTTCTATATCTAGTATGCCATATATTTTAAAAAGTATCAAACTATACTTAACTCACTATTTAGTTTGGTACTTTTTTAAATATATAATATATTTTAATGTAATTTTTAATTTGATGGCATAATTTAGTTTCGAACTCTGTTAATATCAAGTTCACTTTTTTTTTTTTTTAACCTTTGTTTGATTATTCTTTTAATGAATATGACTTATTATGGAAAAGGAACAAATAAAAAGAAATTATAGCTCTATGAATAAAACAATAGAGGGAAAAAATCGATCGCCGTCATTTTCACATACAATAATATCAGCTATAAAACAAATGTGTTGTCCCTTTAAATTGTATGTTTGATTCCTCAATAATTTTTTTTTGACTTAAATCATCGATAGACACTTAAAGTTATCTTGAAAATTTATTCAAATTTTTTAATTAAGATATGTATCTATTAAATCTCTAATTCACCCAAATTTTGATTCAATTAAGTCTTTTTTTAAACAATCAACAAAAAGTATAAAGCGTGTGTAACACACTTGCCTAATATGATAAAAATGACCAATAAAAAAAAAACGTGGCAAACAATTTTTTTTTTAAAAAACGTGTGTAACACATTTACCTGATATGACAAAAATGACCAATAAAAAAACACGTGGCAAACGATTTTTTTTAAAAAAGACTACTGTATAAATTAGAAATCCAATTAAATAATGACACATATCGTGTGGGTTTAAAAATTATTTTAAATATATTACTCCACAATAAACTTCAAAATAAATTATTTTAGAATTAAAAAAAAAATAAAAATTACACCTCTCCCCTCGCCCCCACCCCCACCCCCCACCCGTTCCATTCTTTTTTCCATAGAAGCTGAACCTTTTTTAAAAATAAAAAATAAAAAATTGGTTTCCTATTTTTTGTGGAGAGGTTTAATAAAGTTGTAACGGGTATCTTGTCCTCCAAAATTCAAGAAGGTATCAAATTCCCATTTTTGAGTGGATTTGTATTGAGAAGCCATGGGTAAATATGCAAGAAATTACTGACAAAGAAGAAGAAGAAGAAGGAGTAGTAGCTATTCTGCATTATCGTATAAAACAAGGAATAAGCAAAAGGAAAGAGTGGGTAATTTCCAGGAATGTTAAACCCTTTCTTTCAATTGGAAGTAGTGGAAGGGCATTCCCTTCCTCTTATAAATATAGAGAATAGATTACAATATGAAAAATCAACATAATCAACAGGCGTGAGTTTCAAGTAGCAACCAATTGAGTTGTTAAAATTTTCAGATGACTAAGTTTAGAAATAGTTATATTATAGATTTTAAAGTACTTTAAAATCAAAAAATGAGTGTGAAGAAAATGATATCAACAATGGGGTGAAAAAAATGACAGCATGAGTCGGGGGGGAGGGAGGGGGTTACCCATGACTACGGGGAGGGTGGGGGGTTGAAGATGATGGGGACAGAGATGTGAAGACGATGATGACTTGGGGGTGTTGTGAAGAAGACGAAGAGGGAGAGTGAAGAAGACGATGAATTGGGGGTTGAACTTTTTATTTTTGAATTAAGAAATTAAGATAATTAAAAATTAGATTAATAAAATAATTTAAATATAATTTTTGTAATTAAAAAAATAAAATATTCGTATTTTTTTTCTACGGTTCACGCGTTCAACGAAAGTGTAACACACTTTTCTTGTCAAATTAGTATTTTGTGTTCGATAGGTATTAGTGTTAGCAGTTGAGGTGCCTGATAGGTACATACCATTGTTGAGGGGTCCAAATAAATTTTTGGGACAACTTTAAGTGCGTGTCAATAACTTAAGCTTTTTTTTTTTTTTGTATAATGAAGGTCACATAACATATCATATTTAGTTGTTTGATTTTTAAAAATATATAGTTATATTTTTTTGAGTTTGTATTGTGATTATTTTTATTCAATTCTTTATCATTTTAATCTCTAAATTTTTCATTACATAATTTTTTAAATTAGTTTGACTATTTAATTGAGCGTGTAACATAACGCTAACATATAGTTTTAAAAATAATTCTAAAATAACATGTACAAAATGACGCGGGATAGAGTTAAAAGATTTTTAAAACTTCACATCTTCTCATTCACCCGTTATTCATGTAGGCACCCATTTTCTTTTCTTTTTTTACTATTTTTTTTTATTTTCACTAAATTATTCGAGTTTTCTTATTGTTTCTGTTTGATTTCCAAGCTATCGAATTAAGTTTTCAATTTATAATCATAATTATTTGCTGTCAAGTTTTGTTGCTGCTTTTTGTTTGAGTATTTGTGTCGTTCTTTGATTTTAAGATTGTTGATTAATATTACTTTTATTGAAATATTTCAAAGGTTTTGCTTTGTTTCGTGTAGTGTAAGATGTTTTTGTAGAGGTGCTATGCTTGTATTCAATGACATAAAGTTCACAATAGTAAAAAAAAGTTGTCAAAATTAAAATTGAAGGAAAAAATAACATGAAAATGCACAAAAAAGAAATGTATAAGGACTAGAAAAAAATTAATGGAGAAGAAATTTCAAGAGAGAAGATCGAAAAAGAGGTAAGAAAAAGCTTAGTATTATTCAAGAGTGGTGTTAACTGTAAATGGGAAAGAAGATGATTGAGCCCTTTTTATAAGGTCTCATGCTTCAAAAATATTTATAGCATCCGCTCCTTGGTTGTTTATACCACATAGGAGGCCTACATCGTAAAAAAGGTTTAAAATATTGTGTTTTGGAGAATATAGGGGTCCGATAATAAAGAATTAAGTAGAAGTATTCATAATACAAAGAGTAAATACATAATTATCTCACTGATCTTGTTCGAGTTTTGCAAAAAAACACCTAAACTTTAATTTTGACCTATTACCCCACGATTCTTCTTTATTTCGTTGTAAATACATCATTTTTCGCTGAATCTCAGTCACAAAAAAAAGAGTGAATGCACGCACCAATCAGGTGATGCCACGTGTCAAATATTTTTAATTTCATAGTTTATTTGTTTTTTAATAAATTTTTTCCTTTATATTTAATTTATCACCCCCTTCCGCCACCCCACCCCACCCCACGTCCAACAGTTTCCCCTCCCACCGCGTTCAGTTTTCTCCATTAAAATGGAGCTTAAAGCTCCTGTACAATCTCCATTTTTATTTATGACCCCACCCCATCCAACACTTCCCTCCCCCATTCTCGTCCAGTTTCCTCCATTAAAATGAAGTTTAAAGCTCCATTAGAATGGAGATTGTACATCAGATTTCCTTTTTAAAATTACGGTGATGATGATGTTGTTGCTTTAATTGATGTTGTTGTTGTTGTTGTAATTGATGTTTTTATTGAGTTATGGTGATGAAGAAGAAATTGGGGAAGAAGACAATGTTTGAAGAATATGTACTATCTTATAAAATTTTCATACGGTTATAAATGTATTTACATTGCAGTGAATGTCTATCAAGATCTATCAAGATCTACTTTCATATCTATTAGGATTTGAAGCATCCGTCTTTTACTTAGACTAGGAGTAAATTTCTCCCATAAATAGAGGAGTTTTGTTCATTGTATTTATAATCTGATGACCCCTCAAGAATCCCTCAAGAGAAGAAATAAGAATCACTCTCTCTATTTTCTCTACTCTTCTTCTTTATTCTTTATTGTTTTATAACACGTTATCAGCACGAGACTCTGCCAAATAAGGTGAGATTATAAATCTAAAGGTCAAGGTTAGTAATTCCTTATGTTATTTGTATTTTTCTATTAATGATATAATTATTGTTGGATTTGAGGAAAAATAATTGGTTTGAAACCATTTATGTTTTAAATTCATTCCTCAAGAGCAATATTATCAAAAGGGACGATAATATTTGGGTTCAAGTCCCATCGATTTATGCCTAAGACGCCTTTATATGGATAGAATATTGAGTTTGAATCTCGATACACCATATTGATGATATTTTGATGGCTAAGGCAAAATAATGGGTATTGGATGAAAAGTCATGAAATTTGACCCATTGAATATGCTCCATTCCATGAAGTGTATGTGGTAGCAATGCATAATATGTCTGAAAAAAGACAAGTGATTGAATGCACGAATATAATAATGATCATCAAAAGTGATGATATTTTCACACGCTTATATGATTATAAGATATGCTAGAGAAAAATTCTCTACATCATATGTATGCCTCGATTTGCTTCTGAAGTAGCAAAATCTTGAAAGAGGTTATAAGCTATCATAATTTGATAGGCTTAAGGCACGATTATATTTCATTCCTGGGGAATGAGAATCTTATTAATGCAAACGTGCACTTGACCGTGATTGTATCACAACTCACCTCCAAAAGAGGTTGAATAATTTTGAAATCTACTTCTGAAGTAGTAAATCTGAAATTTATTCATGTAATAGTAAATCTGAAATTTACTAAAGAAAAAGTACATGTCATGGTAAACTTGGAGTTTACTAGAATAAAAGTTGTGACATCTCGAAAATGTGCATGTATTGAAGAACTACAAGATTCTTCAAGAATTGTTTATGTCGTTTAATTTGTTCTCATGATAAGTTGGTTGGACCAACTAATATTGGGATTGGACCTTCAAATCTAAAAATTTTAAAAGGTGAATAAGAGTCCGTTCATCTATCACGTGATATATTAAAATGATGCATCAATAAGATGATCACATATATATTCATTGTCAACCTGCAGTTTGACATTCATAAAGTTGCTTGCTCAACAAAATTGAGTTAAGAACATAATTTTCAGATTGTGCAATCAAGAAAGTTATCTTGATGATGATGATTTGACATTGAATGCCTTCGATAAATAGCTAAACCATGCTAATGAGAACAAAGCTTCATGTGTTGATCTGAAATATGATATGTTGCATACAATAACATATTCTAAACTACTAATCCTATTCTTAACTAATCCTAAACTACTCCTATGCTTTACCCGACGCCTCGGGCCTTCATCACGGATGTCCTCTGGATACAAAAATAATTCGGGGCATTCCCCGGTGAATAAATACAATGTGTCTCGGGGCATTCCCCGACTAAATGAATATATTTTCTCAATTTTTGTGCGTTAAAATAGAAAGAACCATTCAACAAATATTCACACTTTCAACAAAATCACAATCTTCCATTTTTCTACAATTTGCCTATCCAAACTTAGTATTTGCCTACCCCTTTAACGATATAACACATGATACTATCAATGTCAACAATATCCAATAATGAATAAAAACTAATGAATGTTCATCTTATTCGATTCTCAACTCTTTCCCCCCAAATTTCTTTCTTAACATGATTAAACCAATTCAATACACAATCCACCAATCAAGTCTTCATATTCAAATCCAAAATCAACCAACACACAACAAAATTTAAACATGTCAAACACGCAAATCACCCACATTCACATAAAATTAAAGGGAGAAAAGATAGAATTGGACCTTTGAATACTTTTGATGAATTTATGAAGGGAATAAAATAGCCGCCTCGAAACCTCGAAGAATACCAACAATATCGAATCCCCTAAGTCAGTTATAAATTCAATACCGCGATAAACCCGAAACTTGATTCAAACCAAAATCCACGAAAATCCAGAGACAATTACCCAGAACGAAAAAAAAAACTATAAACAAGATAGAAACCTTTGGAATTTTTGCCCGTTAAAATGTATGTTTTGCTGAAACAGAATACTAGACGACCGAGAAAATGTTTTTCCGGCGGATTCGTCAGAAAAAAACGGCTGACAAACTGATTTGACGTAAATCTCGGGGAGTTAATGGATTCGAAGCTCAGACGTCGGCCAACCCTTTTTATTTCCGTGATTATTGAACAAATTTGATGATGTTTTGAAAAGTTTTCCGGCGAAGCCATCGCCGGAACAGTAACCCAAACACAAGACGTACGGTTCTCCCTTAACCCTCAACACCCCTTTTCCATTCATCTCTGATGGTGCATATCGATCAGTGTATGTGAGGAGTGTGTGTGATTCCGATGAGGGTGATATGTGTGTCAATGGTGAGGGCTGAATGTGAGGTCGAAGACGAGTATTGTGTCTTAATTGTGAGTGTGAATATGGTGATGACTGCCTGACTATTTCTGTGATAGTGTGTATATATCTCTGTAGAAGATGATGAATGAAGGGTGTTCGTGAATAAGAAAAAGAAACAATTGGAGTTTTTCTCTATCCAGTGAGGTGTAGTGTATATATTCTATGAAAAAATATCTCCTCTGGTTAGTGATTTGATGATGTATATATATTTCTGTTGGCATATGGGTTTGGGGTAGGGTGACGTGGGGGTAAAGTTTGTTAGGATAGGGTGGGTAGGTGTTGTTTTTTAATTGGAGGGATAAGGGTTAGGTGTCTATTTTTGTTTGGGTAGGTTGTTAGGATGAGATCTAAAGGGGTTGAGATTGGATAGAATTTGTTAGGGAGTTTGTTATTATTATTTTTTATTATTTTGTGAGGGTATAATAACATGGATGAGGGTACATGGTAGGATAAGGTAAAATTGGGTAAATTAATCTTTCGGAGGAACAAAATTACAAGTCTACATCATGCCCCCTTTGAATGTAAACATGAAGTGTTTTCAGACAAAGAAGTAGACAGCGAGACCAAATTTTGACCCGACCATTATTCAAAGAAAGAAACAGAAGGAAGAAGGACAACCGGGTTTTGACTTAAGACATCCTACCTACTCACATTATGAGGGAATCAAGTCATGGGTATTTCAAAGGATTGAAAGAGAAGTGGACAATACCGAGTTGGAGAGTCGAGTGAGGTTCCGGTTCGCGGCTCTGTCATTACATCAAAAAAATAAAAATAACAAGTTAAAACATAAATGAAATTACAAAATCCTATCTATACAGCTTCTGTTGGCTCTTGACTCGACTTTTATCACCCTATTCTTCAGGCGGGCTCCTGACTTGCAATTTCTTCTAACTTGTTGCTTGGCTTTCAATTGCTTCGCTTTGTTGCTTGAATTTTTGTTTCTTCACCCTATTCTCCAGGCGGGCTCCTAACTTGCTATTCCATCACTTTATTGCTTGACTTTTCATTTCTTCACTCTGCACTCTAGGCGGGCTCCTGACTTGCTATTTCATCACCCTGTTCTTCAGGCGGGCTCCTGAAGCCCAAAATTAAAACTAGAACGAAAATTATCCCGAACAAAAAATTATAGTAAGGTAGTATTTCATTTTTGAAAGTGTTGTCCCATTTTTTAGGAGGGTCCTAAACAGAAAGTAAAATTCCATTTTTCAGGAGGATCCTGAATTGAAAATAAATTCTCATTTTTCAGGAGGGTCCTGAGCAGAAAGTAAAATTCCATTTTCTAGGAGGGTCCTGAATAGAAAGTAAAATCCCATTTTTTAGGAGGGTCCTGAACATAAAGTAAAATCCCATTTTTCAGGAGGGTCCTGAACAGAAAGTAAAATCCCATTTTTCAGGAGGGTCCTGAACATAAAGTAAAATCCCATATTTCAAGAGGGTCCTGAACAAAAAGTAAAATCTTATTTTTCAGGAGGGCCCTGAACATAAAGTAAATTCCCATTTTTCAGGAGGGTCCTGAACATAAAGTAAAATCCCATTTTTCAGGAGGGTCCTGAACGTAAAGTAAATTTTCATTTTTCAGGAGGGTCCTTAACATAAAGTAAATTTCCATTCTTCAGGAGGGTCCTGAACATAAAGTAAAATCCCATTTTTCAGGAGGGTCCTGAACATAAAGTAAAATTCCATTTTTCAGGAGGGTCCTGTACATAAAGTAAATTCCATTTTTTAGGAGGGTCCTGAGCAAAAAGTAAAGTCACACGGATGTGGATTTCCAATGGTAGCTGAATTAAGTGAAGCGAATTTGCCCCTATTTCAACAAAGAAAATTTGTTAGTTAAAAACTTAGTGGTGGCTTGCAGCTCTTGGCTTCTCAGGTATCTGCCCCAACACTCGTTCCTTTTATCTTTGTTCCAAATTGCTAACACTTTCCCTGTCTTGCCGCATCATTGACCCAAATCCAGATTGAGGGAAATGAGTTCTCACTCGAACAATGGATTTTCCTTTTACCATGCCTCTGAGGTGCACCCTTTTCCCAAATCTGAATGCTTCCACGAATCCAACAGCCTGTCAGTTGATAGACTTTCTTTGTTTCGTGTTGAATTACGATAATATTTCTTTCCTGTGTTGTTCCTTGGCTTTTTCTCATATAATTGAAAAGACTGGTAGTAAATTTTGAAATTCTTTCTCGCTTGTTTTGACACAGACTTGACTTAAAATGTAAAGAAATGATGGTGACTTTTATTTTAATAGATGACAATAAAAATACAAAAAACATGAATATGCAAATGAAAGAAAAGAGCAATGTCCCATATTCAAAAAGAAAACTTATCTGGATACGATAACCAACTCCAATGAGTATGACATGCATTTTGGATTAAGCTGCTTGATCTTCCTATCCAAACTCCCCATTTGTTGTTGAGTTCGTGCCTTTGCCGTTGAGCCGCTTCTTCAAGTCCATTGGACTCATACATCACATTTGATTGACGACATCTTAAAAGACTTTCACCAACAAATCTCTTTCTTTTCACTTTTCACTTTTCTCTTGAACTCGTCATCGCCTTACGGTGCCCGTGAGGGTTTTCACCAATAAGACTCTCTCATTTTTATTTCTCTCCACTCACCATCGCCTTATGGTGCCTGCGAGGGTTTTCACCAATAAAACTCTCTCATTTTCATTTCTCTCAACTCACCATCGCCTTATGATGCCCACGGGGGTTTTCACCAATAAGACTCTTTCATTTTTGTATTTTTTTCCTGATTTCTTATGCCGAGAGAGACAAGTGGTACCTCACAATGTATCATTATATCCATTGCATGCTTAGCCTTAACATTATCAAAAATTGATCTGAAGGACTTTCTTTGGTTGTAACTTGGCTTTTGGATAAGGTTAGAAAAGGATGACAAGAGGTTCAAACGACACTTAAAGTGGGGGTGGGACTTACAACTTTTTGAATCGACTCAAACAACATATTAACTCAATCCCCAGTTTTTGTTGACTGGGTGAATCTTAAATCTTTATTTGGTTGGACCGAGCCCGAAATAGGGCAACCTACGTATCTCACTCCTGAGAGAAGAGAATCAGGTCGCACTTAGTTCCATCAGCTTGTTCTTTGTTTTGATTTGATTTTGATTTTTTTTAAATTTTCGAACTCTTTCTTTTATTCTTATTTCCTCGACATTTATCTTTGTCTCCATTTTGATTCCAAAAGAGGGATGTGAAAGAAAATTAAAATGAAGCTCAAACGGGTAAACAAAGAATGACACAATGTTTAGATAGAGGAATAAAATACCTTCATCATATCAATCTTCAAAAAGGCAAATACTAAACATGCAATAAAATCAACAAAGGATCAAATATCATACATAATATCTTTTGATTGTATCAGCATTGATAGCCATTTCTGCCATTTTGCCTTCAGTATCTGTGAAATATAAGGCTCCATTGGGCAACACTTTCTTCACAACGAAGGGACCTTGCCAGTTAGGGGAGAACTTGCCTTTCGCTTCAACCTGGTGAGGAAGGATACGTCTCAATACCAACTGACCAACTTTAAAATTCCTGGGACGGACCTTTTTGTTATACGCTCGAGCCATCCTCCTCTAATACAACTGTCTATGACATACAGACGTTAGCCTTTTTTCCTTAATCAAACTTAAATGTTCCAGTTGCGTTTTTACCCATTCGTCATCATCAATCTCTGCTTCTACAATGACTCGAAGAGAGGAAATTTCAACTTCTGTAGGGATGACTGCTTCTGTCCCATACACCAATAAATATGGAGTTACCCCTATTGAAGTGCGAACAGTGATACGATAACCTAGCAATGCAAACGACAACTTTTCATGCCACTGTCTAGACCCTTGTACCATTTTTCGCAGTAACTTTTTTCTATTCTTATTGGCGGATTCTACAACACCATTGGCCTTTGGGCGATATGGAGTAGAATATCGATGTGCGATCTTAAACTGTTGACATACTTCTTGCATCAAATGACTATTGAGATTGGCAGCATTGTCTGTAATGATCATCTTAGGAAGTCCAAATCTACAAATGATATTGGCATGAACAAAGTCCACCACAACCTTCTTTGTCACTGACTTGAAAGTTACTGCTTCTACCCACTTTGTGAAGTAGTCAATGGCTACCAAAATGAATCTATGTCCATTTGATGCCTTCGGCTCAATCGGTCCAATCACATCCATTCCCCAAGCCATGAACAACCATGGAGCGGCCATTGCATGTAACTCAACAAGAGGAGAACGTATCAGATCACCGTGTACCTGACATTGATGACACTTTCGAACAAATTGAATAGAATCCCTTTCTATAGCAAGCCAGTAATAACCTACTCGAAGAATCTTCTTTGACAAGATATGACCGTTCATGTGTGACCCGCATACTCCAGAGTGTATTTCAACCATGATTGTCGAGGCTTCTCTTGCATCTACACACCTTAAAAGTCCCAGATCTGGGGTCCTCTTATACAAGATTCCCCCACTTAAGAAAAATCCACTAGCCAAATGCCTAATAGTCCTCTTTTGATCGTTGGTGGCATATGATGGGTATTCTCCTGACTGAATGTACCGCTTGATATCCAAGAACTAAGGTTCTCTACCGAGCTCTTCTTCAACCGCATTACAGTAAGCATGCTGATCACGATTCTTTATATGCACTGGATCGATGTAGGCTTTGTCAGGATGTTGGAGCATTGAAGACAGAGTGGCTAAAGCATCAGCAATTTCATTATGAATCCTTGGAATATGCCTAAATTTTACTAACATAAACCGTTGACATAGCTCCTCCAAGCATTGTCGATACGGGATGAGCTTCAAATCTCGCGTCTCCTAATCGCCTTGAATTTGATGGACGAGCAAATCTGAATCTCCCAACACCAATAATTCTTGGACTCCCATATCAACAGCTAACCTCAAACCAAGAATGCAGGCTTCATACTCTGCCATATTATTAGTACAGTAGAATCGAAGTTGTGCTGTTACCGGGAAATGTTGTCCCAATTCAGAGATCAGAACCGCACCTATTCCGACCCCTTTTATATTAACAACTCTATCGAAGAATAACCTCTGACCTGGATCAGCATCTATAACGACTTCATCGACACACGACACTTCTTCGTCAGGAAAATATGACTTTAATGGCTCGTACTCTTCATCGATGGGATTCTCAGCAAGATGATCTGCCAAGGCTTGGGCTTTCATGGCGGTTCGAGTCACATATACAATGTCGAACTCGGTAAGCAATATTTGCCACTTTGCCAATCGACCCGTTGGCACAGGCTTCTGAAAGATATACTTCAAAAGATCCATACAGGAGATAAGATAAGTAGTATAGGATGAGAGATAATGCTTCAACTTCTGTGCTACCCAAGTTAGGGCACAACACGTCCTTTCAAGAAGAGTATACCTGGCCTCATATGCGGTGAACTTCTTACTAAGATAATAAATAGCCAGCTCTTTTTTGCCTGTGACATCATGTTGACCCAGGACACAACTGAAAGAATTGTCCATGACTGATAAAAATAAGATCAAAGGCCTACCAGGCTCCGGGGGTACCAGCACGGGCGGATTTGACAATATCTTTTGATTCGATCGAACGCTTCCTGACATTCTTCAGTCCATTTTACCACAACACTCTTTTCAGCAACTTGAATATGGGCTCACAAGTGGTTGTGAGTTGAGCAATAAACCTGCTAATGTAGTTCAGTCTACCAAGTAAACTCATCACCTCCGTCCTATTCTTGGGCGGGGGCAAATCCTGAATGGCTTTGATTTTTGAGGGATCCAATTCAATTCCCCTACGGCTGACTACAAACCCAAATAACTTTCCAGACGGAACTCCAGATACACATTTTGCCGAGTTGAGCTTGAGATTATACCTGCAAAGTTTTTCAAAGAACTTTCTGAAATTTTTAACATGGTCGGCCCGACCTTTTAACTGAATAATCACATCATCCACGTAGACCTCGATCTCCTTATGCATCATATCATGAAACATAGTAGCCATGGCTCTCATGTATGTTGGTCCAGCATTCTTCAAACCGAACGGCATCACTCGATAACAATAAGTCCCTCATGGTGTGATAAAAGACGCCTTCTACGCATCTTCATCATCCATAATGATCTGGTGATATCCGGCATAACAATCCACAAAAGAGGTAACCTTGTGTTTAGCACAGTTGTCTAACAAAATGTGGATGTTGGGCAGTGGAAAATGATCTTTCGAACTTTCTTTGTTCAAATCACGGTAATCAACACACACTCAAATTTTGCCATCTTTATTTGGTACGGGAACAGCATTGGATAACCACATGGGATAGCGAGCTACTCGAATTACTTTGGCTTCAAGTTGTTTCATGATTTCCTCTTTAATTTTAATACTTACATCCGTTTTAAACTTCCTCAAGTTCTGTTTAACAGGAGGGAACACGGGATCAGTTGGCAATTTGTGAGCCACTAATTAAGTGCTTAAACCAGGCATATCATCATAAGACCATGAAAAAACATCCTTATAAACAATTAATGCTTGAATCATTCCATCGTTTAGCTGTGGCAAAGCATGTACACTGATTTTAGTTTCCCTAACATCTTCTTGATCACCTAGATTTATTGGCTCAGTCTCATTCAAATTAGGATTCGGTTTATCTTCAAACTGTTCCAACTCTTTGCTTATTTCTTCTAGTGCTTCTTCTTCATTATATTCCCCATCCCGCTTTATTACATCTTGATTAGTTTGGATTTTAAGGTCAGGCTGAAAATTCTGCATGCATGTCATGTCATTAGAATCAGCATAAAGAGAACTGTATATAAAAAAAAAAGAAAAACAAAATATATTAGACACGAATCAAAAGGGACATTGTATTTCATTAAATAAAAAGATAGAAGGGTTTAAACATAGATGCCATCATAACATAAAAAAAATAAAAATCTGAATTACAACCCTGAAATAACTCGGATAAACAGAAAGAAAAACAAAATAAACTACCAAAATTCCCTCCTGACGGGAAGAGGAGTGACTTCCCAATTATTGAGCCGAACAGCTGGGCCTATGAATCGTACGTCTGCTATACTGGTACCTTCTCCTACTTTGACCATATCATCATCAATAAAAAGGTTTTGACAGTCATCAACCAATTCAACTTCAAATTCCACATGCTTCGTGACACCGCTCTTAACAAATGATTCACTGAGTAGTGGCATCGGGCGAGGGAGTGACTATCTTTCCTTTTTCTTTCCTTTGGCTTTCTTCAAATCTTCAGCCGTAGGCTCAAATCCCAGACCAAACGTGCCCACGTTCTCACTCGGCCATATGGGACAAACTATACCATGCAGAGATACTCCCAAACCCTTTCCTAGCTCAAATCCGTATTTCTAAAGTTCACTCACCATCATGATAGAAGCAAAAGACAATTGCGATCCTGGTATAACCTGCCATTCAAGGATACGATTCACTGGCACTGTATCAAAAATTTGATATACCAATGTCTCCTCTATGTTATTTGCTTCAATAAGAGACAAGGGAGAATCTTTGCAGGCGGGCAAATCTCCTTCACCGTGAATAACCACGTCTTGCCTGTCATGCTCAAACTTAATCATTGGGTGCAGTGTAGATGCAACCGCCTTGGCCTTGTGGATCCACGACCTTCCCAACAATAGATTGTAAGAGGAGTCTATATTCAATACTTGAAACTCTATGGCGAACTCAACAGGCCCTATGGTCAACATTAGTTCTATTTCGCTAATGGAATTTGATTTTGCACCATCGAAAGCCCTGACACATACATTGTTGGGCCTGATCCTGTCAACACCAATATTCAACCTTTGCAAAGTAGAAATAGGGCAAATATTTGCACCTGAACCTCTATCAATCATAACATGAGTGACGTAGGAATCTTCATACTTCACTTTAATGTAAAGGCCCCGGTTATGCCCTGTACCTTCAATAGGTAATTCATCGTCAGAAAAGCTGATTCGATTGACCTCAAAGATTTTTTCGACAATTTTCTCAAGCTGGTTTATTGTAATCTCCCTATGAACATATGCTTCATTTAATACCTTCAGTAAAACATCACGGTGCTCCTTAGAGTGCAACAACAAAGATAAGAGGGAAATTTGAGCAGGGGTTTTCCTCAACTGGTCTATTATTAAATACTCTGGGAATTTTATCTTTTTAAAAACTTCTTCGGCTTCTTCTTCGGTGATAGGCTTTTTAATAGATGACGGTCCACTCACCATTGGCTTGGTCTTTCTTAAGCTTTCAGGCATGAAGCATCTTCCTGACCTAGTCAAACCCCATACCTCATCTACATCTTCCACTACTTTTTTCCCATGATAGGTTATCATAGTCTGCCCATAATTCCAGGGAACCCTTTTCGTATCAACTATCGGAGGTTGGGTCACCGGTTTGGGAACAATAGGTGCTGCCAGTGCTCCTTTCACCGTCAAGATGGGCTGACTCAGAGCTCCCACCACTGTCAACATAGGTTTATCCTGACTTAAATCAACATACCTTCTGGCGCCTTGTACTGTGATCAGGGTTTTCTTTGTGCTTTCTTGGGCTTTATCTTCTCTCATTCCTTCCCGATTCAATGACATTTCTTTCAAAGACTCTGCTACATTTACCAATTTCTCATCAATGATCTGTATCTTAACAATAGGCTTATAACACCTTGAAGACTCTTTCCCATCATATATCAATTCTAACATATTGGGTTCAGCATGGGTTGGCAGCGGATTCTGGTTAATGTTTGAACCCTCTGGGGCCTGGACCAACATCTAATTTGTTTCAATTAAAGCTTGGACAGCTCTCTTTAAATACCAGCATTTCTCGATATCATGTCCTGATATGTCAGAACAGTACGCACACCTTAAAGAATAATCGAGATTCCTCGGCGGCATATTTGAAAGCCTTCCTTGAATTGGGCTTAAGACCTTCAACTTTCTCAACCTATCAAACAATTTAGCATATGACTCCCCAAGAGGTGTGAATTGATTTTTGACCGCCTTCTTTTTCTTATACTCGGGCCTAGGTTGAAAATCGGGTCTGGAGGGGTTTTGGTAATTTGGTGGAGTAAATGGGCGATTTTGTGGAACTTGCGCGCTATATACTGGGTACGGGGGTGGTGGAATGGAATATAAAGGGTTTTGTGGAGGGTAGTAATGCTGGGGAGGAATATATGGAGCTTGGGCGTAGACTTGGGCTTGGGATTGGAGATAGGGGCGAGGTGGTCTTTTGGTATAGGAATGGGTTCCAGCTACGACAATCGCCACGTCCTTTTTCTTCTTTTTACCTCTGAATGCGCCAGATCTACCTTGAATCGCTTGTGTGGTGGCTTTTAATGCTGCAAAACTCACTATTTGGCCGATCTTGATTCCGTTCTCTATCATCTCCCCCATTTTGAGGACTTCAAAAAAGACTTTCCCAATGCCGAAAGTAAATGTTAAAAATAGGTCTCATCCTGTGCCTTAATGGAAACCTCTACCAACTTACTTTCTTTCATTGGAGGGTTTACCTTGGTGGCCTGCTCACGCCACCTTATCGCGTATTCCCTAAAACCTTCAGTGTTTTTTTCTTCATGTTGACCAAGGATTTTTCATCCGAAATCAGGCGATGTTATACTGGAAATATTGAACAAACTCAGAAGCTAAGTTATCCCAGTTGTTCCATTTGTCGATATCTCGATCGATAAACCATTCTGAAGCCAGATCAGAAAGACTCTCGCCAAAGAAGGCCATGAGAAGCTCTTCCCTTCCTCCTGCAGCCCTCAACTGGTTGCAATAATGTCTCAAGTGTGCCACGGGATCATCGTGCCCTGCATACTTCTCGAACTTGGGCATTTTAAAACCAAGGGGAAGGTTTATTTATGGGAACATGCAAAGATCTTTATATAAAACACTCCTATAATCTCCGATTCCCTGCAAATTCCTCATAGCCTGTTCTAAACTTTTCAACTTTCGGGCTACGATATCCTGTTCCTCCGTTGCGACAGGTTTCTCCGTATCGAATGGAAATGCAGGCGGTTGAGTGTACCCATACGGTTCATTCATTCTCAAAGTAGGCTCCAGGGCACAATATTGACTATCTGGAACCTTCAATACTAGCTCACTGGCAGACCTAGGAAGTCCCATTGTGGGACGCACAGCATATATGGGAGTTTCATGTGGTGGCGGAACCACGAATATCGGTGTGATCGGTGGCGCTGGCTGAGAAGCGGATCTTGGTTGGGGAGCTTCCAAAGGCACACCAGAACTGCCAGGATAATAATGTCGCGGAGTGAATCCTGACGCGTGCTCAGGTGAATCAGTAGGAGCAGAGAATTGCGCCTGAGAGAGCGGTGGGAAATTAGAGATATTCCCAAGACCTTCAGAGAGCGGAGGAGGAGGCATGTCGCTGACCCATGACCGATGTAAATCTATCAATTGTTGCTTGAGTCTTACTATCTCATCATTGTGTTCTGAACTTTCTTCCCTATGATCCTGATCCGGGTCAATGAGCAAATTTTCAATCTCCCTGCTAGCCATGACGAGCTTTGCTTTGTATCTAGTAAAGTATGGGTGACTAGCCAGAGTGCTGCAAACCTACCACTGTTATCTGAAAGAACATGCTCATCAAAGACGACATCCGTTAGGATTGAGGCACACAACAAGCATGGGAATCACATTGGTAAAATTATCCTAAATTCATGTTCATTTCTACCAGCTTTTGAGGGTAGCGAGGTCATTTTAACATCATCCCAATTTTTATCTACACTTATTATTATTTTGTTATTATTATTATTATTATTATTTCCGTATCCATCTCTGTTCTTTTCCCTTCTCTCGTTATCTACCTTTATTTTATCATTCTTTATGACTTTTGTTTTTTTCTTTAAAAGAGGAAAAATAATGAAAAACAACGAAACAAAATGATTAAATCGAACCCAAAAGTAGGTTGCCTACGTATCATGTTGTACATAAATCAGATCTTGCGTAGTTCGGGCAGCATATACATAAACATTACATATTTTTATTTTTATTTTTATTTTTTATTTTTTATTTTTTATTATTTTTTATTTATTTATTTATTATTATTATTATTTATTTTATTTTATTGCGAAAACAAAAATAAACAAACAAAGAAAAGACGTAACATTATAGCATTTTGACGAATGAAACAACAAAAACATACAAAGAATTTAGGACTACTCTAAAACTAAACAACAAATACGGAACAACATTCTAGACCCCTAAGACGACATACGTGAAATTACTAATAAGGACCCTAATACCAAAAACAACTTGACTTTGACTTAAAGCAGACACCGCCCTACAATGACAGACACATAAAAGACTCAAACTGAATAAAGATAAGAAATGCTCTTTCAGACTGGTGCTCTGCGTGATGACCCTGGCTGAGAAGGACCTGCCTCTGAAGTTCTCTTTCTCCTATTTAAATTTTGTAACATATCCTGTAAAGACACCCTGATATTAGGGAAGAAGTTTCGGGCCCGTATTCCTGCCTCATTAGGAGTGCACTTGGAAAGATTATTCTGACACCTTTCTACCGTCTTGAACAAATCTGCTAACAAAACTCTCAGTGTTTTCGCTTTGGACCCCGTACTTTCATCCTGATGGTAGTCTACTATGCATTCTTCCTGTATTCTCCCTCTAAGCTGCGCTGGTAAGGGTTGACTGATACCCCGAGGGATAGATTGAAGCCAGACCTCATATCCCTGAGTGTAGCCTGGATTATCCAAACTTTCTTTGAGTGTGTCCACACCTAGCTTTGTTGCATGCTTCTAAAACTGCTCGTACTTTCTCTCACCTAAGGCTTGGTCCTTGAAGTACTCAACATCCTTCAGAAGATCCACTGCTAGTGGCACGCCCTGTAGCCTACCCAACTGGCGCATTACCCTAGAAGGACTGTATGGTCTAGTGCAATTGAGCCCTAACTTAACTAAAGGGAGATGAGTCTGACAACCCAAAAATATTCTCTTTGGTCGAAGCCAAAGATAAGTCCACAAAATGTTATCCCTGGTTCTTGACTCAAGAAATTCAATCCAAGCGTCCACTCCCACGGGTAATGAGAATTTATCCAAACGCAACCTGGAGTCCATGGCTTTCACTTGATTGGGAATACAATGATCTACCACGTTTGGTCTAACTAAAGAAGGCGCATGCAAATGCTCCATCATCCATAACTGCAATATCAGGTTACTGCCCTAAAAAAATCTCATTCCCCTCTTCACTTCGGTTAAAGCCTTATATATTTCTATTAAGATCATGGGTATGAGAGTGAACCTGCCCTTTTGATTAATGCCCTTGTCATTTTGATCCATATGAAATAGGGCCATCACCACAGATTGCAAACGGGTATTAATACGTCTTTCTTCTAGTGGAAACACTAAAATGCCTAACAAAGCGAGGGTGAAGACTTCAAGACGCTTTCTCTCCCACCTCTCCTTATTCATATGAAATTCATCCCAAAAGCAATCAAAACCTTCCGAGGGCCCGAATCTAGCGAACAAAAAATCTAAGGAAACCCACGAATCCCTTAAACAACCCAAACACATATCCTTACTTTTTAAACCACAAGACTGCAAAAATCTCACGCCAGTATGATTTCGTGCTCGGATCATATCCTTTTCGATATAGGGAAAATGCAACAAACCGGATATTTCTGTCAAAGTAGGAGTCATTTCACATTCCCCAAACTTGAACACCAAACTACTTGGATCCCAAAAGGTCAACAAAGCCTCTATTAAATCTGGACGAGGGGTAACATGCAGAAGTTCCGTAAGATCACCTAATATTTTAATCATTTTCTGCTGATCAACATAGTTAAAACATTTCCCACCACTTGATTAAATTTTTAGGCACGTTGAAAACCATCAGAACTCTAGACTTGGTGGACAAATCCATCCTGTAATAACACATAAGACGTTATCTCAAAAATTCGATAGGAGTAGAAGATTCCCAACCTATGGGATTTTTTACGCAAGCATATGTCGATGGGACAGACCACATTCATGACTCCAATTTGCCGAACAGAAGTACTGAGCGAGATCAGTCTACTTGGCTAACAACTCTAGATTGCGGGGCAAGAGACCTAGGCTAATAACAAGACAAAGGCCAACACAAAGATTACCGGACCCCCCGAGGGTTGCCTACGTATCCCAACCCGAGGGAAGGGAATCAGGTATGCGTAGTTCATTCAGATTGGATAATTAACGATTAACTAATAAATTGACCCTAACTTAAGAGACACAACCAAAAACAAACGAATAAAAACTTTTTGGATTTTCAACTAGACATTTCAACTAAGATTGACACCACCAATTATGGAAAAAAATCTTTTTGGTATTTTATTTTTGACAAATAAGTAGAAAAAGCAAACAAAACCCCTTTTTTTTCATCATTTTTTGGTATTTTGAGAAGATAAATGCAAAACGTAAAAAAAATCTTTTTGAGTTTTGGATCCTAAAGAACAAAAGCCATAAAGAACTCTAAAATAAACTACGACACTCCTTTTGACTCATTTTTTTCGACTCACTTTTTCTATTTTTTTTGCCTACGCACCTTATTCCTAACAAATGTTTTTTTTTTCAAATCAGTCTGTCAAATGACCGCATTACCCTTAAAGATGCAATAGTTAGCACGTAGGGATGTTTTAGAGGTGAGTCCCTACAAAGGGCCATGTGGGTCCCGCTAGGTCTCAGTATGATGCACATAAGCATAACCTAAAGGCTGACCTACGTTGTGGTTCTTTAACAAGGCTGTTCGGGGGAGCGTATGGTCGATAGTGGCTGCTTTGCTTTCCACCTACTCCATAACACCGACGGCTCCCCCCTTAAAATAAGGGTGAATCAACTAGAGGTCGTGTATAACACGTGTACTACGGACTTGTTGCAGAAAGAAGGCCTGGGGGTAGACACATGATGACAGATATAAAAACGGTAACACATAGGATAAATACTATAAACAAAGAGCATGAAAAAAGCACAAAAGTGAAAACAATAACACAAACAAAATCATAAATAATGCTTATACACTCGTAATGCCAAACAAAGCTGATACGACTCCAAAAATAGCTCGAATTCTGAAAACTTGTCATTGTCCCCAGCAGAGTCGCCAGAGATGTCACACCCCTTTTTCGTTCTCCCAAAGATTAATTTTAAGGGTCGAAAGGGTTTTAATTATTAATGTGACAAAAGATGAAAATTTATTTCGAAAAAGAATTATTTTTAACAATCAAAACTTAGAGTCACCACTTGACATAAATCGGGTGTGCCAAGTCACCCATGGATATCCTTTTTCAAAATGGTTTTGACTCTTTAATACTGGTTTACGAACAGAGATTCCGGCTAAGGAATTCTGTTGACCGAGGGGAAGGTGTTAGGCACCCCTCGATCCCGTGGTGTGACCACGGTCGCTTGGCAGAGCGTATCGGCTAAATTGACATTACAAATGCATAAACCACATAAAGCACGCAAAACAATCACTCAAGAAAACAAAACAAAATAATCCAAAATATAATGTCCAGTCCAATTATATAGTCTTGAAAAATAAAAAATGCAAACCTATTCTATTCTAAACTAATCCTAAACTACTCCTATCGGGCCTTCATCACGGACGTCCCCCGGATACAAAAATACTTTGAGGCATTCCCCGGTGAATAAATACAATGTGTCTCAGGGCATTCCCCGACTAAATGAATACATTTTCTCAATTTTTGTGCGTTAAAATAGAAAGAACCATTCAACAAATATTCACACTTTCAACAAAATCACAATCTTCCATTTTTCTACAATTTGCCTACCCAAACTTAGTATTTGCCTACCCCTTTAACGATATAACACATGATACTATCAATGTCAACAATATCCAATAATGAATAAAAACTAATGAATGTTCATCTTAATCGATTCTCAACTCTTTCCCCCCAAATTTCTTTCTTAACATGATTAAACCAATTCAATACGCAATCCACCAATCAAGTCTTCATATTCAAATCCAAAATCAACCAACACACAACAAAATTTAAACATGTCAAACACGCAAATCACCCACATTCACATAAAATTAAAGGGAGAAAAGATAGAATTGGACCTTTGAATACTTTTGATGAATTTATGAAGGAAATAAAATAGCCGCCTCGAAACCTCGAAGAATACCAACAATATCGAATCCCCCAAGTCAGTTATAAATTCATCACTGCGATAAACCCGAAACTTGATTCAAACCGAAATCCACGAAAATCCAGAGACAATTACCCAGAACGAAAAAAAAAACTATAAACAAGATAGAAACCTTTGGAATTTTTGCCCGTTAAAATGTATGTTTTGCGGAAACAGAATACTAGACGACCGAGAAAATGTTTTTCCGGCCGGATTCGTCAGAAAATAATGACTGACAAACTGATTTGACGTAAATCTCGGGGAGTTAATGGATTCGAAGCTCAGACGCCGGCCAACCCTTTTTATTTCTGCGATTTTTGAACGAATTTGGTGACGTTTTGACAAGTTTTCCGACGAAGCCATCGCTGGAACAATAACCCAAACACAAGACTTACGCTTGTCCCTTAACCCTCACCACCCCTTTTCCGTTCATCTTTGATGGTGCATATCGATCAGTGTATATGAGGAGTGTGTGTGATTCCGATGAGGGTGATATGTGTGTCAATGGTGAGGGCTGAATGTGAGGTCGAAGACGAGTATTGTGTGTCTTAATTGTGAGTGTGAATATGGTGATGACTGCCTGACTATTTCTGTGACAGTGTGTATATATCTCTGTAGAAGATGATGAATGGAGGGTGTTCGTGAATAAGAAAAAGAAACAATTGGAGTTTTTCTCTATCCAGTGAGGTGTAGTGTATATATTCAATGAAAAAAAATCACCTCTGGTCAGTGATTTGATGATGTATATATATTTCTGTTGGCATATGGGTTTGGGGTAGGATGACGTGGGGTAGAGTTTGTTAGGATAGGGTAGGTAGGTGTTGTTTTTTAATTGGAGGGATAAGGGTTAGGTGTCTATTTTTGTTTGGGTAGGTTGTTAGGATGAGATGTAAAAGGGATGAGATTGGATAGAATTTGTTTTGTTATTATTATTTTTTATTATTTTGTGAGGGTATAATAACATGGATGAGGGTACATGGTAGGATAAGGTAAAATTGGGTAAATTAATCTTTCGGAGGGACAAAATTACGCGTCTACAGTGATGTATGTAATCAACTTCAAGCAATGTCAGGTACTTTAAAAATATAATAATGTTCATCAAATCCTACATTGATTTAAGTTTAACTATCACAATGTGTTAAATGAGTCTCCCGTATGTTATATTGAGTATATTTTCTCTTTATTTATAAATCTGGTTTAAAATTTGAATATAGTTAACGGGCACAAAGTATGACTCCTATATCGATTTTTTATTAAAGTGAATTTTTTGACAGACCACCCAATATAATTTCATGTCAGTTTTAGTCTTCGCAACCGATTTACTGCAATAATAGACCGGTACAAATGCACTAGTTTAATGCTATATCTACAAACTCCATGTTTGAACCGATAAACTTTTAAGTTGAAAATTTTCAGAAGATAAAATACACATGACATATCATGCAATTAGATATCAAGCCAAAAGATACTAAAGCAGACATAAGGGAAAAGATTTTTTTTTTTCTTAAAAAAAATGTTATATGAATAAACTTTCAGTTGTAAGTTTATAATTATGAACTAAAAAATACAAAAAAAACTTGCAATTTTAAGTTTTACGTACAATTATGAAGTAAAAATTCATCATATTTTGTACTACTCTCTTTTAAATACTGTCTTAATTTTATAATTTGAATAGGCACGATTTTTATGAAAATGAGAGAAAATTTTTAGTTTCTTGATTTTAATTAAAAATACGTATAATATATCAAAGTATTCTTTAAATCTTTTAATCTTAAATAAATTGAATAGAATATGAAAATTAGAAATATTTCTTTTAAAACGGGCTAAAATGTAAAACACTTAGAAAATATGTACTATCTTATGATGTAAAATTCTCATACAGTAAACTTTTGATTTCCTTGGACTTTTACTTCTTTTTTCTTTTTGAACCCCTAGAACCCAAAAGCAAAAATAATTGGAAGAACATGCACACTAGACCACTAAGAAAACTAGGATACCTGCATACTCCATTAATACACTTTGCCTCCAAAATCTAGGACCACATAAAAAAAACCTAGGAACCCACATTCACTACCATTATTTTTTTTCCCTTCATCTCCGATTGTTATATAAAATAATAAAGTCATATACTTTTTGTCACAGTTTACGTAGCATTTTTTTTCATTATGTACAGAGGCGGAGCCAGGATTTGAAGTTTGGGGGTTCGAACCCCCATCTCAGGAATCTGGAGGTGACGCACCTACCACTGGACTACCAGCCATGTTTGTGTGGGGGTTCGAACATATATAATTTTACACATTTTTCGAATTTTTAATTACACATATAAGGTCTACGCAAAAGTTAGGCCGAACCCCCATCAAGCACACTGGCTCCGCCCCTGATTATGTAATGATACATCTCTATATAAAATAAAGACGAAAGGAGTAATTCAGTTATGTAGTTTTCAGATGATCACTCCACTTTAATAAATCGAATAACTAATTTGTGATCACATACATACAGTGGGTGATTCACAAAGCTAAGGGGAGATCACAGCAGCCACCAATCTTCAAGATGCTAAGTACAGAAATACATGCCATCTTAATCGAAAGAAACATGAGGATTTTTTGAGAAACCAGGTGGAACAAGTAAAACTATTGCTGAAGAGATTGTTTATATTGTTTGTGTTAAGAGCCCCCACCCCAGCCCCAGGATTTACAAATGACAATGTATTCATAGCCTAAATTTCTAGTTTTGCTCTTTGAGATTCCTATATGAGATGTATAGTAAGTTGTGTACGTATAGCTAGCTATTGGATTGTAATGAAGCACTTTGGTGATTAATAAAAAGTTTGCTACCAAAAAATAACTAATTCGTGATCACAGGTGCTAAAGTCACGACAAAATTGAGGACTATAAATATTATTTTACTATACGAAATCGATGCTTATAGTTATACACTTCGATGCACGCATATTGGTGGACGTGCTCAAAACCTCAAAGATGAGGGCAACAGTAAAAGGAAAGCTCAGTCATTAATATATCTAACACAAAAGGATGAATGCCATTGAAACTTTGAAAGCAACTTCCCAATAATATATCTAACATATCATTTTATGTAATGGACTTACTTGAAGAAAAAATATGAAGTTCTTGACTTGAATTTTTTTTTTTTTTTTTTTTTTTTTAAAAAGAAGTAATCGAACATATACGTTACAGAAGTCTAATAAAAAAATGTATCCCGTATGCGCAAAATGCTCATTCAAAGGACAGAGGTCTGTCCTTGAGATAGAGATTGTAGCTGCTGCGGGTTACTCCAAAATTAAAAAAAAAAAACTATTTAAAGTCATAATTCCTCATTTACCCCTATTGATCCTACCCAATCTTAAAGATAGTATTTTTTTTTTTACTTTTATTTTAAAAAAAAAAAGATTGATAAAATTTTCTAAACTTCATGCTCGATAAAAAAATGACATATAAAATATAACAGAGAGAGTATCAAGTTATGCCCTTTTTATAATTAAAAGAAACTTTTATTTGGTTTTTTATTTTTATTTTTTAGCTAATATCTGGTAGAATATTTAAAGCAGCAGAGTCGATACATACTTTTGTTTGATTCTGACTTATGATAAGCAAGAAACAAATAAAAAGAAATTATAGCTCCACGAATAAGACATAAAGTGAAGAAATCGGGGGCCATTATTTTCAGTATGATAATATCGGCCTATAAGACAAAATGTGTTGTCCCTTACCCTAGTTGTACGCTTGATTACTTACCTCTTTTTTAATAGTTAATTTCAAATGGCATGTTGTACCGACATGTTTGGTTTAAAAAATGAAAAAGATATAATTACCCAATTAAAATTGGATCACTTTTGCAAAAGACACTTGAATTTTGTGGGGTTTTATGTCCCCCAAATTAATTTTAAATTAATATTAATATAATATTATTTTTGAATCAAACTTAATTTTTAAAAATAAATGTTGACCACACATTAATTACTACTTGACATGTACTAATTTAATTTTTTTCTTTATACTTTTCTTTTTCTTTGTAATTTATATCTCTCCGATTCACCTCCTTCCTCCCATTTCTCCTTAATTCACTTAATCACACACCCTCGGTATTCTTTTTTTTTTTTTTTTTTTCTTCTTTAATAAACCCCCCTCCCCTTTCACTGTCCTAACTCAAAACTCAAAAGACCTCTCAAACATTTAAAGGTACAATTCCTCTTAGACTTTTATTCCTATTGATCCTACCTAATTTTTAAAATAATTTTATTTCTTTACTTTTAAAAAAAAGAAAATTGGTAAACATTACGTAATATTTACTTGTTTCTTAGATGCCATGCTCGATCAAAAGATGACACATAAATAGAACACAGAGCGTATCAAGTTACGCCCTTTTTTAATTACAAAAAATTTTATTTGATTTTTTATTTTTATTTTTTTGCTAATAACTGGTAGAATATTCAAAGTAGCAGGATTTGCATACTTTTGTTTGATTATGACTTATCATAAGCAAGAAACAAATAAAAATAAATGATACCGCTACGAATAACAGATAAAATGAAGAAATCGGACGCCGTTATTTCTACATATAGTAATGTTAGTTATTAGACAAATGTGTTGTCCCTTTTACCTTAAATTGTATGTTTGATACCATTTTTTTCTATAGTGAATGTCACATGACATGGTATACCTACATGTTTGATTTGAAAAAACAGAAAAGACATAATTATTCCATTAAAATTGAATCGCTTTTGCAAAAATGCACTAGATTTTTGCAGGGTTTTATATCCCCAAAATAATTTTAAATAAATATTAATATATTATTTTTGAATCAAACTCAATTTTTAAAATCAAATATTGATCATGTACCAATTATTTTTGAATCAAACTCATTTTTTTAAAATCAAATATTGACCATGTACCAATTAATAAGTGACACATGTTAATTTAATTTCAATTTTTTTTTTCTTTATACTTTTCTCTTCTTCTTTTTTTCCCCTCACTCCCAATCACCTTCTTCCTCCCATTCTCCTTAATTCACTCAATTCCCCATCGATAAGAACTTATATGCACTCAATGTATACATCAACTTAATATTCTTTATCACTTATTAAATAATTAAATTAAGTAAATACATGTAAAGTAAATATGGTTAACATAAATTCTAAATTCAAACGCATGGCATGCATATATTGACTTGGTGATACACCAAATCGGTGTAAGTTTTCTTTAACTAAGACCCCTCCCCTTCCACTATCCTAACTCAAAAGACCTCCCAATAGTTAGCTTCAGCCTTCAAAATTGATAATAAGAATCACTCCACCATTTTGTATTATTATAATTGTAATGATTTTTAAAATTAAAATTAGACATAATTTTAAAATTCATGTAACTGATTTTTTGTCCTCTCATTTGAAATGAAAAGAGTGATTTTATAATTGAGTGTAAATTTTCTTTATTGAAATTTCACTAAATTTTCAACTCATTTTTAAAGATGATTTCTTTTACTATTATAATTTAGTGACTGTCAAAATTTATTTATTTTTATCGTTGAAAAATCTCTGTTTGCCGTCAAAATGGTGGCTGACACATGTACATAATACCTCTTCACTTTTTTGTTTTATCACTTTCTCATTTTCATCGAAAGATGAACATCAACTATAATAAAATTCACCATATCATGAAACTTTCTTATCATTTTGGGTTGATTTCGTTGAGGACAAGTTTTTCTAATGCTTCAACATTAATGGGGATTTGAGAAGTTGGAAGAGAAGATGGGTTTTATAATGAATTTAGAAAATTATCTATACATGATATTTTTTAATTTATTCCTGCAGTCACGCGTGTCAATTGCGCGAATACAATCATAAGCTGAAATTCGTGTCAAAATTGTTCATTTACAATGGTCGATCTTTATAATTTTTATGGGTAATAGGACGCCCGCATATTTTGTTGGGTACGAAATTGAGAGGACGTCATGTGAAAGTTTAAAGTTTGCAAACATTAAGACAATAAATTAGAAGACAAAGAAAACAAAACTAAAAATCATTAAATTATTATATGTTTTGGCCAATCAGCCTATATATTATAAAACCTAGGCAAAATGACCTTCTAAACCCTTGTACTATATCGGTTTTGTAAGTTGATAATACTACTTACATGTTTATCATCTGAATCCTTGAACCCATTAAAAAACAACATTTTGAATCCTTTGACCATTGACCCTGCCTATATGACATTAAAATGGTGAATAGAACAAAGAGAGTGTAGTCACTCGCTTGGGATGCGAGTGAGGGTCAATTTTTAGCCAATTTTACATTAAAATAATTTTAAAAAAATAAAAATAATATTAGAATTAAAAAAAGGGTCCTTTTTTCCCTCCATCTTTTTTGATTTTAAAATATTTTTAAAAATTTAAAAATAATTTAAAAATATTTTTAAAAACTAAAAAAAATAAAAATATTTTTTTCCCCTCCCTAACCTACCCCACCCAGCCCCCATCCTACCCTAACACCCGTCCAGCCCCTCCCCACTCACATCCCAGCCCGTCCCCACCCCCACACCCTACAAGACCCATCCCACCCCACCTAGCCCGGTCCCCACCTACCCCTACGCCTCACCAGCCCTGTCCAGCCCCTCCCCATCCTAGCCCCCACCCCCCCTCCCAGCCCCGTCTCCACCCCCAATCCCCACACCCACCCCAACATTTTTTCAGTCCCCCCTCCCCCACCTTCACTTTTTATTTTTCATTTTAATTTTCCCTCAATTCAATTCTTTTTCATTTTTTTTTGAATAAAAATTTAAATTTAAATTCAAATATTTTTATTTTGGACTAATATTTAAATTTGAATTAAAAGTGAATGATAGTGAATATTGAAAAAAATAGTGAATTTCTCTTGAAAAAAATTAAACTTTTTGTGAATTTTTTAAAGATATTCAAATTTTAAAATTGAAAATTTATTATGTTTGTATATATGAATTTATAGTTAAAATTTTAAATTAGTTGGAGAAGAATTTTAATTATTTGGAATGAATTTGATGTTTAATTTGTGAGCAAAAATAAAAACATGATTATTCAAATTTTCTACAATTATAAATTTTTCTTATTTAATTAATTTAATTTTAATATTTAATTTGTTATTTAGCATTTTAAAAATGACTTGAAATTTAATGTAATACTTTTTTTTATTTTTTATTATATTTTTTTTAAATGATGTGGCAAATGTGGCAGCTGACGTGGCAGCTGACGTGGGGAGAGTGCGTTACACTCACCAAAAAGGGGTTTAAAATGTTGTTTTTTAGTGGGTTCAGAGGTCTAGATTACAAACATGTAAGTAGAAGTATCCAACTTACAAAACCGACATAATACAAGGGTCCAGAAGATCATTTTGCCTAAAACCTCATATCAAAAAACATTGAACCTATTAGGAGAAATCTCCCCCTAAACAAAGACTCTTTAAAGACTACATTGTGGATGCTGTTGTGTTATTGTATGAGAAGAGGGCTCTTCTATTTATAGATGCTCAAAAATTTTTCTCCAAGAAAGAGGTTAGCCAAATATGAAAAATAATTATATTTTTTTTCTTTCAGGAAAAGTAAAAGTAATTATGGTAATTTTTATTTTTTCTTTTAAGAAAAAATAAAATTTAAATATAGTAAAAAAATCAGGGTAAAAACCCTAATATATTTAAGGTGTCTTTTAACTAATTCAAGACAGCTTCAATCGTAACTTTATCTCTTTTGTCTTTATTTAAAAATAAAAGGAAAATGGGTAAGGGCATTGTTTAGCAAGATAGTGAAGATGATTATATTCCCCAAGAGTTGTGGTGGAGTGATAAGTACCTTGTTGTGATGGAGTAACTCCTTCATTCTTAATCAACGATTTTGATTTCGGGTCCCCTTGGTACAGAGTTTCCTTTGTTAGGGAGCGTATTACAATGTGGGACTTTCTTACATGAATATGAATTTAGCTAAACTTCAATATGGGTACCAAATACTGTGTAGGAAACACCCCAAAAGAGTTATATTCATGTTGGATTCGGGTTGGAGCAAGTCAGATTAATTTTGAGTGATAAAGGTTGTGTGGACTAAAATAAAATGTCATTATCATTTTTGTTGTCCTTTATTCACGATTTTAAAGAGTGATTTTCGACATGTGTTAAATATAAAGAACTTCTGAAAAATGGTTATAGTCGGCTCTTATTAAAATCTATCATTATAGTTTATTTACAATTCATGGAAACAATTTGTGATGTTAGGTTCTTAAAAAAAAGAATTGGAGACGGGCAAGATTGGCAGAGAAATAGAAGAGTGCCGAGTGAAATTTAGAGAGATAAGAGAAATACTAGAGAAAGGACGAATAGAGATTGTACTGATGAATACAACTTACATATATACAAAGATACAAATAATAAAAATACAGAAGACTATATCCATTCAACTAATTTTACTTGTATTCATGTGCACATTTATGACTACGGATTATAATATTGGAATCAATCCTTACGTGCTAAAATTTCCCTTTCTTGTTATGTTGAAGTCCCACATCGGTGGGTTAAAGGGTCCTTGGTCTCCTTATATTGCTTTGGACAATCCTTCCCTCATAAGCTACCTTTTGAGGTTGAGTTAGGCTCAAGGTACATTTCTTGACATGATATTAGAGCTAACTTTTGAGCTTGAGTTAAGCTCAAGGTCCATTTCTTTATCATGGTATCAGAGTCTGGCCCACCCAGTTCTTTGTTTCCAGTTCTTTGTTTCCGATGTTGGGCCCCCGTCTTATATTGTTCACACTCCAGATGTCCAGCGCTGGGTGTGCGGGGGGTTTTGGAGTCCCACATCAATCGGTTAAAGGGTCTTTAATCTCTTTATATGGTAAATTTTTTTCTGTTTTAGTTTTTGTTTTTTCGTAGCAATAAAATAAACTTTGCTTCTTTAGTGCATAAAGAATTTGTGCAAAGTAGATAAACAGGAATTAACCTGACTCCCACATGATGAAAGAAAGTAAATGGTCCCGAGATGAAAATAATCCAAAGATTTCAAATAGTGGCACTGAATTCAAGTTGATTCTTCTATTTCAACTCTTCCTCAAAGAAAGACAATCATACAATTCCTAATCATGATCATTTTTAAAAAATAAAAAAAAATAAAGCCATCACCAGGGTTGTGAGCCCAAGTGTTGGGGATTAGACTTGACCCCCATCATGGCTATTCATCCAAACCTCCAACAAGAAACCAACTATACAAGAAATTCCAAAGAGAGGAAGAAAGGATTAGCCTAATATACAAATTACAATATCCTTTCCTATATACACAGCTTCACAGCTAACAAAAAAAAATGCACTTCTCATATCTTCTTCTTATGGAAGGACATTGCCATTCATCGAGTTGAATTAAACTTTTAACCTCTCTGAGAAGTTGTTGATGAGAGGAAGAGGAGTAGAAGGTTCTGTTTCCTCTAGAAAATGCCATTTATCATGGTCCCCTTTCAGACAACTGTGCATTAGAGCAAATTGATTTTTAACACAACAGATTCATATTTCTAACTCTTTATACGAAGAATTCCCTTTCCTCTTAATTCTAAAAGAAATCAAGCCTCTCACCGGCAATTCATAGTCCTAGGAATCTTCCAGATCGATGATTGTTTTGTGAGTCGGGTTACAATGGCTGCTGATATTTTCGATAAAGAAACAGTAATAGGATGAAATGTCAAGTATTTGATGGAAATTGATGGTGATGAGCATGAAGAGGAAGATAATTTATTAATGTTGTTGCTGCCATCGTTATACCAAAGTTTGACTCTTGATAAAAATGTAGAAGGTCGAACTTAAGCAATAGGACTGGGAGTGAAGATATGTACGTTTGATTAAAAATTCTTCTGTAATGTAGTATGTAAAATAGTTGAGATGTGTGTCGTTAATGTATATCTGAATTGAACCAACAAGGGTTGTAGTGGAGTAGTAAGTTGAGGTTAGCATCTTTAGATGTCTTTTTGTGAGCTTATTAGAAATCCTACTTGTTTCATAGTATGGAGAGTGTCCCATCCTAAGTCTGTACATGGAGGCAGGCGTCCATGCTTAGTACATATTTGCTTATAATTAAAAAAAAAGTGTTTGCTTAAAAAAAAATAAAAAAAAGTGTGGTAAGGATTCTTTCATTCTTGAATAGAGTTCTTGAGTTTGAGTGTCTCTGGTACGGAGTTAACTTTGTTAAAAAGTTGGGGGCCTTCCCGGTGTGAACATCAACTTCGAAAACAGACACTAAAATCGACCTCAAATTGGAAGTCCGTGAAACTTTGATGGAAAAAAATTGGAAAATTTTGACCTCCCGAAATTGATTTGGAAAAAAAATATTGAAAAATTCTGATCTCATGGAGTTGTTGTTTTTTTTAATTACATAATAATAAAATGAATCATCTAGGGTTGCACTCCCATCTTGATTGTGGTAGGATACATTTCTGTCACTAGACCACTAGTGCTTGTTGGCTTAAGAATATATTCTTTTTTAAATTTAGTTTTTCGTGAAAAGAAAATTGATCTTTGTAAAGAGATTAAAGTCGACCTCAATTTTTGTTTTTTGAAAAAATCACCTCCGGAGGTCAATTTTTACAATTTTTATGTAGAAATTTAAGCATCTTTTATAAATAAGAGATAAAGCTAAAAATAAATTTATAAAAGATTACAAAGTCAATTTTCTAGAATAATTACTGTGTAGGTTGTGCCTTAAGAAATATTAACGTCTCTGAACTTTAAAAAGTTTGATGAACGGTATCCCGGCCTCCTGCCAGTACCATATTTATCCTCTCAGTCTCAGATAGAACGTGATCATAGTAGTAAAATGACAAAACCATTATATTATAGTTAGTGGAATTAAGTAGAATCAAGTTGCTCATCTATATATTAGGAAAAAGGTTGTGTTGACTTTATGAGAATGGTAACATATGTAATCATAATTTATGGAATTTAAGATGGAAGAATAATTAAGATTTTCTTCCATATCCTTTCCCAACTGTTACCCCATATATATAAGATAGATATAGAGAGAGAGAGATGGAAATGGCGGGAAAATGTTATAGAACAAAGCTCATTCACTATTTTAATTTAGACAAAAGAACTCCTTGATTTATTGTAGTAATAAATAATGCGTTACATATGCATTATCATTTCACATGTTAATATTCAAACACTTGACACAGTCTCAAAAGAGGAGTAAAAGTACATCATCTTGGGAATACAGAAGGTAGCTAGAAAGCATCTAGAGAGCATTGAGCAATAAGCTTTCAATGTCACCCATGCGATTCTTGGTGGACGAGGTTATCGTTTTGCACTGACTTTGACACCAACCAGGATTACAATAGGCTTCTGTGCTTCCACACCAACCAGATATACTGCAACACTGTCCAGAAGGACATGATCTTTTAAAAGAAGTTTGTGCTCCGCATCGTCCTTTTGGATATGATGGTGGGGGTGGAAAAATACATTGGCTTTGACACTTTCTAGGAGTACAATAGTCCGATGTGGTTCCACACCAACCAGATATACTACAACATGCTCCAGTAGGACATTTTCTACCACCAGCTTGTCTTCCACATCGTCCCTGTGGGTATGACGGGGGTGGGGGAGGTGATGGGGATGGGGGTGGTGGTGGTGGTGGGGATGGGGGTGGAGGTGGTGAATAACATTGGCTTTGACATTGTTTAGGAGCACAATAGCCATATGTGGTTCCACACCAACCAGTTATACTACAACAAACTCCAGGAGGACATAATCTACCACCAGCTTGCCTTCCACATCGTCCCTGTGGGTAATACGGGGGTGGGGGAGGGGATGGCGATGGAGGCGGCGGGGATGAGGGTGGTGGTGGTGGTGGGGATGGTGGTGGAGGTGGTGAATAACATTGGCTTTGACACTGTTTAGGAGCACAATAGCCATATGTGGTTCCACACCAACCAGTTATACTACAACAAACTCCAGGAGGACATAATCTACCACCAGCTTGCTTTCCACATCGTCCTTGTGGGTATGATGCATTAACTTGAAATACTTCAAGGCCAAAGGTTTCATTGGTTGGGAGATTAAAGGGAAGAGGTAGATTGGCAGAGACGTTAAGGAGGAACAAAGCAAGAACCAAAAAGCTAATCGCTGTCTCTCTGGTTCTCATCATTTTTTTATAGTAGGGTAGATGATCGAGGATGAAATGATCTGTTAGATGTGGTCTTTATTTATAACAAAATTATCAGCGTTGGTCTCATCATTTGGTAAGTAGGGTTTGTTTGCTAAGGAGTAATTACTGATATATAATTAAAAAGGAGCATATATCACTCATCATGAGCAACTTTACTTTAAAGTTTGGCTGTGATTCATTTGTAATTCACGTCAATAGTATTAAGGGTGGTTTGGCAAAGTGTATAAAAATAATGTAAAATATGATGTATTAGTAAGGGTTGTGTTAGTTATGCCTGTACTTTTCTTATGCAGTATTTAGTTTGATGTATTAAAACTAATATGAATTACATATTACTAAAAAGCAAAAAATTACAAAAATATCCTCCATATATATGTTGGAAAGGATTCTGAATTTTTTTTAGGGATAATTATGTCTTTAATAATGTTAATGCATGCATTGAATCCATTGCATTACTAATGTCATGGACTTTGAGGTATTAGTAATACACACCTCAATATACAATAGAGTGTATAACAAATGCATGCATTAATTTAGCTATACATAGGCTAAAAAATATATCAAACAAGGTACTGGTAATACACAAGACTAATGCATGTATTATTCTTTTTAATAACTCTACCAGACAGCCTCTAAATGATATCTTCGTAAAATCTAAGTAACTCAGTTAATTGGCTATATGAACGTGCACCTTATTGACAAGAGTTTGATTGATCCCCTTCCTCTTCCCTTCCCCAATC